>CM067381.1:69253798-69364919 GCA_034510155.1 Eucriotettix oculatus | reverse complement strand
CTGGTGCACAACCCGAGGAAAATCTCAAGAAAAGAACAGAAGTAAGGAGAAATCGCGAAATTTAAAATTAGTTAAACCACGGTAAAACTCTAGAAGTTCGCCTCTAAAATATACACAAGTAAAATCTGAAGTTCTGGTTACTTGCCTAATTATAATAATAATGCTTTTCATATCAAAATATGTTATTGGAGGAAGTGAAAGGAAACTTGAATGACGAGATTGGACTCAATATTGAGATAATATTGTCAAGTTCATGGATTGACTAGTTTGGAGAATAAAATAAGAGTGGTAAGAAAGGAAAATAGGTAAAGGAGGAACGGAAATTCAGAGAGAGAGAGATTGGAGTGATGGACTTTTCCGTCAGCGACTCTTCAGGAAGTAAGAATTACTGGCAGCTGAGTGTACACCCCTTACATACAGACTGGACTACTAAAGTCTTTTTCACTCTTCTTGTTAAAAACAAACACATATTTCGTCCCATAATTAAGTGAAAGGATTTTCCAACTTACGGAAGTGTCCATGTTTGACACTACAAACTGTAAAAGAGAAATTTATTAGTTTCTAACACTAAATTTAATCAAGAAGTGTAACCTCGATAGTTGGAATTCCATGAAATGAGAAGCCGGAAGCCTTTAAAAAAGTCGTCTTACTGGAGAATGTTACAGATTAAGATATCTGCGAATGGACTAGAAGTGACGAGATAGTAGAACTTATAGCATGTATTGCCATGGTCACAGTAAAGTGGAGGGGAAAGATAGCAACGGCAAGAAATATAAAAGATATGAAAGATAAAATTCCGTTGACCGCAGACTGAAGCTCAACATTGATAGGAAACGCGTTCTTCTCATATATCAAGTTTATTAAATACCAATTTAACGTAAATAAAAATCGAAGACAATAAAAATAATGGGTACTAAATATAGGGCAATTCATGATTCTAGAATCGTAAATTTATTTTCATAATTGTCGTATAATACTAATGGTTAAATATTGGAACAAAATTCTACATTAATTGTAGAATTACAGGTACCTCCAGCGTCAAAGAATGAAAAATCCACGAAGAACGTCAAAATTTTTACATTCGAGTTTAAATATATTTTAGTAGCAGTATCAATATGAATCTTGATGCTCTGAAAATTTACAACAATCACTCTTGAGTATCATTTTCTAAATAAAACATGATACTGGATGAAACATGTCAGATTACGACGGCCGTAGAGTGAGAAACTGTTCATTCATCCGGAGGAGGACCTACTTTGTTTGGCCCAGTCACGCCCCTTCGCGGCTGGCCTGAGTGATCATCATAAATAGAAGTCTTACAATTTCTTGGGTAATGTAAATACTCCCTCAACAAATTTTACTTAAACCTTCATATAAATGTCTATGATTCTTAATGTTAGGTTTAGTTATAGGGATCGAGATACTTAGTGTCAAATTTTAATTAATAATTTTTCTTACGACTTGCTTCTACTTATTATAATATATTCTCGTCTGATCTGTGATTGTATTGCAATAAATTTTGACGTTTTATATTTTCAAAAAATTCAAAACAAGAGACTTAAATTAATGACCTACTCACAAACAAAAACAAGTTTGTTGTTTTTTTTTATACGACGTTTCGTCCACACTTGGGATATCTTCAGATAAAGACATTAACTTTCATGTTTCTTCTGAAGTTAGCTACAACAAATAATTATATATCTTAATTGCCAATATTTTGGTAAAATATATTTGATTTATTAAAGTTGTTATTAAAAATATATTGAAACGAAATAATGCATTTTAAAATTATAATCGATAGTAAATTTTTTTTTGGTTCACGGTTCACTTCAGAAGAAACTTGATTTTGTATGTCTTTATCTGAAGATGTCGCAAAGTAGTGGACGAAACGTGGTATGAATAAAATAACCATCTAGTTTTGTCCGTAAATCGGTCATCAACTCTATTTCATTGTTTTGAAAATGTTGTTACATTAAAACTAAGAAATAAATAGTGAAATAGTAAATAATCACACGAACGTAAGTGGCAGAAACTCTACATAATTAAAATAACAGTATCAATGAAAAGATAATGAAGCGCTTGCAAAAACTTGTTGCTTTCTGCAGGGGCTAAAAAACCGTAAAAGCTTAAAAGAAAGACGATTCTTCCATAACCTGACGAAAGCAACAAGGATTGCAGGTACTGTTCAAACAATTATTTTATGAAAGCGGATATTAATTTTTTTACTAGTCTAAAACTGATCCACACAGGCTATAAACCACCATTGAATCAGATTGTTTAAAATTCTTTATAAATAACACAGAGAACTAAGCTGTTACATAGTCCATTAAATTACGAATATCAGTCAGTAAAAAAAAATTTCAACTGTGAGTTGTTTTTGATGTAATACTGCGTTGTTGTTACTTCTCCCTAATATTACAGAGAGATCGAAAAGTCGTGCACATCGAAATCAACATGCACGTATACAGGTTTATTTAAAAATTATTTCTATCGGCTACTACAAGACGGCAACCACTGATATTACCGACTGGTCACTTGGCGTCTGTAGTATTGCAGTTTACAAAGGCTTCGTGAACATGTTGGTTTCTCATTAGTAACTATTACTTTTGCCACTTGTTCTTATACATTTGTGGAATATCACGGCTTTCGTGAAATTGCATCAGCTGCAGGCGCATAAATATGCACGACATTTCGAACATTCTGTAAAACACAATACTGTAGAGACTCTTTTGGAGATTAATAAATGATGAAGGATGATTATTAATGAAGCTATGTTTTGTGGTCTGCAATTAACCAAGGACTTAACAGATAAAACAATCTGAACAGCAAAATGGGAAAATGTGACGCGAGGTTTCAAACAGAGTCTCAGGGGAAAGCTTTTCTGATCTAGGCACATGCGAAATCCCGTGAAGCTCTGCTTTAAAAGCTTCCATCAATGGCACGTGAAATGTGGGAGGGGCGGGGAATATTGTAAGAGATTCTTTTAACGACAGTTACGTACCTTCTTCCACCACGGCCGGCGGCGAAAGGAAGGTGACGGACAACAATACGAGTGATCCAGAGGACAGTCTGCCAACGTGTTACCGGCTTTTGGACGCAGAAACACTTCACTCAAACTAGGAACGTCGTCGCCTTTGTTTGTGGGGTCGACCCTGGATTCATCGACGTGCCTTCCTACGCACCACCACCACGTACTCTGACTGTTTAACCTACGAAGTAGTAATGAGTCTAAAAGGAACTCGGACAACGCACAACACACGTCAGACAAAAGTCTACGATAAACCTAGGGCAAAAAAAAAACCAACTACGTCTGATGTTTATTAAATGAAAAGTAAAAAAACAAAATTTCCTCTGGGTAAGATTCGAGTTTGAAAAAAAATAATCCAATTCGAAATAATGATTGGACAAATATATTTTATACATCAGCACTCGGGCCGTAGCATTTTATTTATTCTAGTTAACTTCCAAAAGTAGACAGCTATAATTTTTTTTTCCTTCTTCTACGGAATCCTTTATAGTTGTTCAATGCACTTTCTTTGTCCACGTGTATGCTAAAACCCGAAGGACGATATTCTTGCCAAATATGCGACACCATTCTAGTCATGAAAGGTAATATATTATTTTTTCATTGCTGTTTTAATAATAAAAAAATATTTTTATTTATAATTTATTGATATTAATATATTGCTTGAATGATGACGCATGTCTTAATAGTCGTTAGAAACTGTATCTAGATAAATCGTGGACCAATGGTGCAATTCCTGATGACGTCTCAAAGAGACCGGAGAAATGACGTGGTAATTCGCATATAATATTCAAGAACATCCTATTTTTCCATGACAAGTCACATCCACACACACACACATACACTGATGTCACTAAGAAACACTATGCGTGGACGAAAGCTTCCGACGACGAAGAATTCACCTTTGATGAATTAGTAAAGACGACGGAGCGTCCTCCTCTGTCTGCTGCGCGGTGGAAAATAGTGACAGTGTTGTGGGAGGAACGGAAAAGCAAAGGTGGCTCGAGTACTGAATTTGAGGACTGTATTTAAAAAAAAATTTTTTTTGAAATAATTTATACGGTCAGAGTGCGGATAAAATTTCACTCACTATCACATTGCTTTGGTCTAAATCGGACAGGAGTCAAAGCAAGATCTGTACGGCGATTTCAATCACATAAATCAACACAATTAGGCGTAGCGAGAAGGACACGTTCACAGCTGGACTCTCCTCTCGAAGGACAGCTTAACACCGCTTGAAGTGATGTAAACAGTATTCCGGAAAATTGTAAACACCGGGGAAGGCGTCGAATCGGGAGGGTGGTGGTGTCCGTGCAAAAAGGGGAGAAAGGCGTCCATCGCCGGAGTAAACAGAGCACCGGTGCGTCCATCGCGGCGCCGGCCTAAGCTACTTACTGACGCCTCGGGGGGCGCGCGGCATGCATTACACCCAAAAGTTCCCAAAAATAATTGTCAGTGTGAAAATAAATGTGTGCTATCCTGGGACGGTGGTGCGCTCTTACCTCGTCCTGCTGGCGGTCGTTCCAAATCGCGTCGTCCGCGACTCTGAGCGCCCGACCCTCCCCCTCCCCCACCCCACCCCTTCCGCTCGTTCCCCTTCCACAGCGGAGACGCCCGAGCGGCGGCGGAAACGACCGACTGCGCCGTGGGGGAGGAATATTCCGCTCGCAGCCAAAGGCCGATGTCAAGTGCGCTAACTCACCTAGCAATCTGTCACCACACGGTCTCAAAGGACAAATTAGTCGTTCAATATATTGCACAACAATATATCATATTGCAAGATTGCGCAATATATTGAGTCAATCAAAAAGAGTTACATATTTATTGCCCAACGAAAGAATCGACTGTGGTTGATATTGGGCAATATTAATTCAGTTCTGTCTGCGCAGCCACGTACTGAACATCAAACTATAGTAAACAGACAATGATAAAAGATTCAACAAATTACTTTACGAGATGGATACAAATAACACGAAGAAAAAATCCTAAGAACGTTTAAAACTATATCAGACCTTATCATGTTTATGGAATATTAAAAGCAATGGTAATTGTAATTAGAATTTTAAAAATGAAGAATACAGACGCTTGCTTTGTAAATATTCAGTGAAAAAAATTTCGGTGGGCATTTACTTTTAAAAATATATTTCAAACGAATAAGGATAATGGCGGTGCTGCCATAGATGACAGAATAGAACCAACATTACGGTATTTCGAAGAAACTATACTGTTCCCATTTCTAAATTTTTCAGGTGTAGTCATCAATTCATGTAGTGTTCATTCACAGAAAGTTTCGAAAAGCAGCCAGTTCACATATTCTTATTTCACCTAACAAACTTTCATGATGAGTGAATTCACTTCTTGAAACATTGCACATTATATGGAGTCAATCTTATTGGGAAATAATTAAACGTGTGTGCAATCCCATCAATATATTGAGCAGCAATATTACTGAACGTCTAGGGGCCGCTTTAGTGTCTGTGAAAATTCTGCACAAAATGAGGGAATAACGAAAATATTTGAAATGGGGCAAAATTGAATTTGATTAAAAATCTCCGACTTCTAAATTCTCCGCTTTAGAACACGAAGAACGTAAATTATGAGCTGAGGATTTAGATGAGCGATATGGACGAGAGAGGGGAAAAAACATTATTTACTACGTGATAGACGCTGGTGAAAAATATTTCTTTCTGTGGTAAAGCAGGGAATATTTCGAGATTTCATGAAGTTAAGTTTCATTCGGTAATAGCTGAGTGCCCGGCATTGCCCGGGAACTCATTTATATCGCCCCGTTACAGTGTGATTAAATCATCAGCCATTGCCTTCGTTGATCAGAAAAGAAGTAAATAGAATACATTAATGTATGCGTTAATTATCGCAGAATGAACAAGTAAATTACAAAGAAGAACTCTAGTTGAAATATTTTAAGCAGCTATTATATAGAAAAAATGTGGGTTTTAATCCAATGATTTATGATGTAGGCATGGGGAAGTACTGCAAAATATATATGACATTACCAAGAACAGACAGGCAACCCACATTCACGTTTTGCCAAGAAACCTTCCAGTAGAATTAATATTTATATTATATTAATATCTTCTGCCATACATCGAAATGAAATATGTACGAATATTTAAGTTAAACCTTCTGTTTTTAAACCCTCAAATTTTCATTGAAATCCGTTGGGTCGTTTCGGAATCGATCCGAGACAAACACTTCAATTTTATTAATTGGCATAGATTTAATAAGGTTGCAAGTTAGAGAGATGTAAACGCTGTCTACATTGAAACGAGTGAGAGTAATTGCTTTCTTATGAAGACTTTGGATAAGACAAATCATTTGGATTCGTAATAATTATTTATCAGTCCATTTAATTAGGAAATTTTGCGAACTTGTTAATTACCCGGCAGCCCTTTTCCCCGTTGTCTCTATTACACGGATGTTAGGTTCAAATGAGAGCAGAAGCGACCTTTGTAACCTGTGAGAACGCAATGGCAATTAAGACAACCTTACACAAGCACAAAGTCGGCGTAGCTCTATAATTGTTTGTGCAGCTTAAATGCTGCTCCGTATCCTTTGTCGAACATTACACAGCTTTCGGCTATAATTTCGAATAAAGAACGCCGCTGAGATTTATTTTCATTAGAATAACTTAATCTATCCCAGGAAATAATAAATACTGCTCAAATTTCGACACGTACAGAAAACCAAGAAACAGGAATCTACATAGCATATTAGTAACTAATTAATGAGCGAGATAATTCATAGGTCTGAGAAAAATACCCCAAAAAATTATTATAAAAATCTCTCATTTAAAGCGGTAAATATTGTTTTTATTAATGTCCTTGCCTTCACTTTGTCGCATCAGAGTTGGATTGATTTAATTAATCTGCTGATATGCAATTATTAAATATTTACAGTTTCGGAATAGCAAAATTAAATGGCGATAGAATTCCCGACAATTTCTAAGCTCGTCGTTGTTAGAAATTTCAATATAATTAGCCATATTATGATTTAGAATATTTGTCTGCATTACTATAAATATTCGTAGAAAGAAGAATTCGATATAAAAATTGCTATCTCTCTTAAATTAATTTTTAAATGTTCCTTTTTTATATACAAAAAAAATATAGCGATACGTTTCTGAAACACATAAGTTTGTGAACAGTGGTAATGAATAAAGAAAACCGAGTTCAAATGCTCAGCTATGCCGATTTTATACACAAGTATTATTTTCTGATAAAATATTTAGGTAGATTTGCATAAAAGAGCAAAAATTCATAATTATGAAAGGATTTAAAATGAGGAAAATCAAATTTTTAAGGTTATATTGTCAGGCATTTAGTACGAATAAGGTTTACATTTTATCACTATTTGATTACCAGAAAATCAGTCAAATTAATATATAAATGTGTAGAGTCATCAAAAAACAGTTGTCTTCATAATAAAATTTTTATTTTCAATAGGAAGCTTTTGACTAATTTGTCATTTTCAACCCGTTTAAAATTGTGCGTACATATAATAAATACAGTCAACGTTGACGACGTCTTGTCAATTGACTTGTTTATATACTGTATACACATAATTTAAACGGGTTGAAAATGACAAAATAGTGGAAAGCTTCCTATTAAAAATAAAAAGTTTGTTATGAAGACTTTTTTTGTGTTGACTCAATAATTCTACCAGTTCTATTTTTAGTGGATTAATTAAATAAATAAAGACACATTCGCTTACATTCTGCGTGAAATACTTTTTTTTTAGATTTTTTCCAAAATTTTAATTTTTATAGATAATACTGGGATTCATACTGCCAATAAACATAATAATCTTAAATTATAAGTAAAAAATCCAGCAAATTTGTCAGCAAAAAATATTAACATTTATTTACGACATCTAAAACGTTTCGTCTTGGACTTCCTCAGGTAACATAAATAATACTAAAAAATCAGTATTAGTTTGGACATTAAGGGTATTTAATTTAATGTGAAGCATTTAGTCGGGATTTGTAATTGACATCTTCCTGAAAAATTTGGGGATTACTCCAGTGAAAAGTATCGTTGGCGTCTAAAATATGTTAGAAAACGATAGATAATTTATCTCTTGAATGTTAACGTCTATATTCTCTAATTCTGATAATAACGGCTCCTTTTGTTTGGTCTATGTCACAGCATTTCAATTACTAATTGTGAATTATGTTTTAACAACAATTGATTAGTTATAAATTGTAACATCTGACTTTTGACATACTTTTAACAATTTAAACTACACGGGGGACGTTAATGAAAATTTAATGATATTCAAACCGCAATAATTATTATTATTATCTGGCATACTTTAATTTTACAATAAATAAAATTAATAACAGAGAAAGTAGTTTATAAAAAATTTCATTTCAAATGTTTGGTTCTTCATTAGGTGCATATTGCCGTGTTATTAATAATTTGCATACAATTACAAGTTATTCAGTTTAATATCTGCCAAATACTGATATTATATAAATAAATTTAGATTAAATTTTTTAATTTATTAACAAAATATTTATTTTTGGAAGATACTCATTGAAAAATTTCGGAATATGTACAAATTTATTTATAATATTCCAACTCTCAGTGTCTATATGATAAAGTCTTAAATGAAAGGAGGAAAATGGTGATATTATATTTTTATCAATTGATTTGCGAAATATTATTATTTTTTTCTGACTTTTCGCAAGCGTGTTTGTGGTTATATTAAATTCGTTCATGCAACTAGAAACGTGATTGGTGAAGGATTGCCACATGCTGATCGGAAAATTTCTCGAAGTAAAAATTAGTCAAACAAATATTGTGCACGCGCCATGTAGAGGAAAATCGTAAAAAACGTATAAGAAAAACTTTTGTTCTAGGAAAAAAAATTGTTTTACAGACGTAAGGTTATGAGAAAAGTATGGCCGAAGAGAGTTCAGACAAGTACAGTAAGAGCATTAATTGATTTGTGAAATATTATTATTTTTTTCTGACTTTTCGCAAGCGTATTTGTGGTTATATTAAATTCGTTCATGCAACTAGAAACGTGATTGGTGAAGGATTGCCACATGCCGATCGGAAAATTTCTCGAAGTAAAAATTAGTCAAACAAATATTGTGCACGCCATGTAGAGGAAAATTGTAAAAACGTATAAGAAAAACTTTTGTTCTAGGAAAAAAAAATTGTTTTACAGACGTAAACTTTTGGAAAAGTATACGGCTAATGGCCGAAGAGAGTTCAGACAAGTACAGTAAGAGCATTAATTGATTTGTGAAATATTATTATTTTTTTCTGACTTTTCGCAAGCGTATTTGTGGTTATATTAAATTCGTTCATGCAACTAGGAACGTGATTGGTGAAGGATTACCACATGCCGATCGGAAAATTTCTCGAAGTAAAAATTAGTCAAACAAATATTGTGCACGCCATGTATAAGAAAAACTTTTGTTCCAAGAAGAAAATTGTTTTACAGACGTAAACTTTTGGAAAAGTATACGGCTAATGGCCGAAGAGAGTTCAGACAAGTACAGTAAGAGCATTAAGAAACTAACGGATTGAAAATTGACGAATGGAGAAGAGTGAACAAGTAGAT
This sequence comes from Eucriotettix oculatus, assembly GCA_034510155.1. Classification (NCBI taxonomy): domain Eukaryota; kingdom Metazoa; phylum Arthropoda; class Insecta; order Orthoptera; family Tetrigidae; genus Eucriotettix; species Eucriotettix oculatus. The sequence continues at coordinate 69,355,300 of CM067381.1, read as the reverse complement.
GAAATGGAGAAGCAGGTGACAATGGAGCGTGGTTGAGAGGAAAGTGCGTCCTGAAATGTTTGTACAGACTGTCAGGCAGGGATTTCCTGCGCAGGCTTGTGGCCCCTGGATTGGAATGCGCCTTCGAGGAAAATGCTCTGGCTTTGCACAATTTGCGTTGCGTGTTCCGGAGCGTCACTTAGTCCTTCAGATTGGTATCGGCCTGTAAAACATGACCGGAATGCAGTGCTCCCACTCACCAACCATCACAAACTAATCCTCCCTTCCCTTGATGGAAACACAACAACAATAATAAATGAAATTAATTCACAGAACTACAACAAAGCCGTATCACTCATTTCATAGCCATTAATCATTCAACATCACAAATATTTTACATAAAATTCAACATGAATATTACAAATAAATTAACGTCTGATCAAGTAATCATTATCCTTAATACGCAGATAATATTTAGACTGAGAAACGATTATTAAGAAAAATATTCAATAACTAGACGTCCAAACATAAATTGAAAGTGAAGTAAAGATCTAAAACACATTTAAATACAGAAAACAACGAAAAAAACTCTAAATAAGACGACATATTACTCAAGCTTTTCAGTGTCACATTTATTACTGACAGTATTTGACTGTCTTTTAATGAAAAGTGATGAGTATTTTTGTCTAATGTAATGTCATTATTGTCAAAATCAATATTCAGATTAAAATTAAAGCAATGCTGGTAAAAGGTTTTGTGTTTACAGGTTGAACATTTAAAATTAGACGTTATTTAGCCTTTGTATTCAAAAGTCCTTTGAGTTTGGTCCATGTAACAAAATCCATAATTAGAACAGTTAATAAATAATAGGCCAATAGTAACATATTTGTGTTATTTAATTAATTCGTTAAATGATACAAATATACTACTAATATTTTGGTTGGTTGAACATTTTTTTTATCTGTGAATTTTGTTTCATAGGTCACACCAAGCGCACTTTGAATACAAAGATTAAGGAACATAAACCTAATTATAAACTTCCTGTTAACAGAGCTCCATGAATATATTTTTTAAAATAAATTAAATCATAATTTTAATTTTAACCGTCACTAGACAGAGAAACTTATTTTTATAAAAGAGGAAATTTTTAAAACAACACTAAAAATAAAACTACAGTCAATGTTATGCTTGACACTGAAAATCATGACAAGTGCTATGATTACTTATTTTAAGTTCTTTGGTTATTTTTAGTATTTGTGTTTTATGTCTTTGGTTTACTTCCAGTCAATGTTTGTAAGATAAAGATACGTGGAAACGTCCAGAATTTTAAAATTGTAATTGTCACATTATTAAAATGATTATATTTTATTGGCGGGTACAGTCATAAATTTCGAGACTTCGACAAACTTTAAATAAATAATCAGGCCATAAGTTAGAAAATAATAATAACTGACAATGAAATTAATAGAATGAAAGATACAACTTTCCGACGTTTCGACCTTAATTTCGATATTCTTCATGAGTACATTAATTGTTAATATGTAGATGAGACCTTCATTATTAATTGAAGAATTTTCTTCTTCAATGAAGTGGGCTATAATGAATGTAAAAATAAATAAGATATATTCAAACAATTTTTAATAACATTTGTTTATAGTGAATAAGTTTCATTATCTATTCATCTTTGTGCTTGATGCTGCAAATACGCGATTTATGTAAGCCATACAATAGATTTTTTTTCCAGTAATGTTACATTTGTATACGCATTTTACGTCACATTTTCCGATTTTTGAAATTTACATATTTACTTGGAAACTGTAATTAAGTCCAACAAATTTATGAGAATTTTAATATACAGTATACCGCAGTGCCATATACTGTTTATTTAAAGCCCGGGAATTCAAATCCCGTGACATTGATTTGTAATTAATCTGACAAAGTTACCATTAACCACCCAAAAAAAATTATGAATAGATAATAACCAAATAACAGTCAAAAAATTAAGTCTACTGGCAGCAACAAGAGCTTTCAGCTATATTCGCCATTATAGTTATGTAAAACGAAAATTTTTTATATTAAATCAATTAACGTCTGGTATTAAAATTATTTCATATTAATATAAATGTTATATACGGTATATGAATCGTTATAAAATTTATTAAATTGATATTTGTTGAGAAAGAATAGTTTAAAAATTTTCTTTCATCATATTTATCTAAGTCAACAGAAAATATAGCTTTCTATATTAGTAAAAAAATATATAATTAGTTCTATTATTATGTATAAAAATAAAATAGACATCAGTACTTATAATAAAATATTAAATAAAAAATAATTTTAAAATTCCAGAAGTTTTATGAGGCCTGATTACGTTCATCAATACCGATGACAATGTTTTTTTGGTAAACCATAGCGTTGAATAGTTTCATGAAATATGTGAGGCACTTTGGTACAATTAATAGAACTCAACTAGGTGAAGTATCCGGTGTTGCTCGTATTCACGTAAATAATAAAGAAGGAATGTAATTAGAGATAAGTTTATTACAGTACTTGAGAGTACACTACAATCTATTTCTGTTGTGAAATCCAACTTATTTTTCAATCCTAGTTTGTATAAATCGCGACAAATAGTGAATGGAAATGGTAGTTTATTTAAAGGGAGGAGTCGTTTTGACCCATTTCTGGTGGTCAGAAAAGAAACGGTCATAAAACCAAAATTGTAGAGTTTTGAATTTCCAATCGACCACGTGTTTTCAGAATTTTTCTAAAATCCTCAGTCTTCGAGCTACAGGGGAAAGGTTACAAAATTGGGTTTTTATTTAATTCCAGCTTGGAGGGGTTGAGGAGGGTTGGTCGATCTTGGAAACAAAGATATCTACTGATAGGTCTCGGTGAGACAAAGAGAATCAGCCCTTATTCGTTTCTTCAATTTGAGTATGCTTGCGGCGGAAAATCGCCGAAAAAAAAACTTCAAAAAGTGGAAAAAAAACGGAGGGTTTGTGGATATTTTCTCTTTTTTCATATATATATTCAATATTGTTGCCATTAAGTTGATTTAATTTAAGACTTTTACCAGTGTTGAATGCCAAATGAAAAATATTATATTTGATTTACAACCTAGCGATTACTAAATATTAAAATTTACCTGACATCAAAGATAAAACTAATTTACGTATACATCGTATCGACGATCCAAAGAAGTTTATCATTTCTCAGCGAGTTAGTTATCTGCCAACGATATGGTAATTACAGCGCGAAATAATTATTATCAAGAGTACAGGCAACCTGCATTTACTTTAGGAGATCTCGATGCGTGTATGGAACATGAAAACGTATTTCAATTTTTTCACATATATAATTACAGTATACTCAAAAATAAATAAAGATCGTGGTAGCTTCGTGCCCTGAGGAACACGTGCGCCAAATTTGATCAAATTCGGACCAGTAGTTCTGATGTCTACAGTTGTTACATACATACTCACGCACTGACAACGAGTTTTGATATATAGTTAGTACAGAATACTGGTGAATGAACTTAGGCTTCATATTAGCGTTCATTAACGAGAGAAATATTAAATGAAACCTACATTTGCAGGAGTAAGACAAAAATTATTCTTAATTTTGATAAGCAGACAGGCATATGTGGAACATAGTCTGGGCAGGTGTTGAAGCACAGCCATGCTTTTTTTAATGTAATTTATGTGAGCAACATGAATATTTAAACATTAATAACGAGTATGAGTTTTCCGAGTTCCAACTTGTAATTTTACTTCCTTTCTCTCTGATTTTTAAGTCACAGAACATCCTTCTATTTTGATACTTCATTAGCTCCTTGTCAATTTCCTAATCTTCAAGTCCTTGGACGTTGGTAAACTACAAGAGAACTGTACTATAATGATCTTTGAATGAAAGAATATTCTACTACGTATTTATTTCAAATGTGTTTCAATTAATAATGATTTGTTCTATTTGAGGTTTATTTAACTTAAAATTTTATTTTCTAACATTTCGACTAGTTTCTGTAAAATTCTATATTATTGAATACTTTGTACATGGTGTACGTTAGTGACCCTTTTCTTTCATCAGATGAGCGAGCGATTGGCGCCCGAGGAACTCCGCTAGGCTATTAACTGTTTGTCTGGACCGTTACTTCGTGGGCATCAGCTCATACGGTAACAGTAACTCAGGGGAAACCACAATTAACAATGTGGGGGGAGATTCAGACGCAAGGTAACATTAAAGGGGGCAAGAAACGCAGAGCAGAAAAGTGTAAATCTACTTAGACATTAACAACGCTATAAACGTAAATAGAATATATAACGGATAGTGAGGAAGCTCCACTAATCAAAATGAAAATTTATTCGCTGAAGTTTAACGATATTTACGTCTATCAAGTAACCTACAACAATTTTTTGTATTTCTGAAATGAATATTCCATTCACTTATTAAGGGGCGGACGTGACCGAAAAGTCGTAACTTTCTTAGATGTTTGAGGATGGCATTTGGGGAAAACTTTGAAGCAATTTCATTTATTAATAATAATTCTGCAAGACATAACGCACTCGTCTCAAAAATAACATCAGTAACGATACGGTTTTAATTCTTTTTTTTTAAAAAAAACAATGTGCTGAGTTTCAGCAAAAGATCCAGATGATATTTTTTTTACAGAATAGTAATGCAGGTACTGTGTAACCTCTGAAAGTATGGCGCTTCAGATTAATTTAAATATTAAAAGAGGAAAATGGAAAAAGAATTAAAAATATTTCAGAGGGATTAGGACTTTAATACGTCCAGTGAATAAGAGAGTAGATTATTACTAATAATCGTGTAAAGGAAGGGAGAAATGACAATGTCACTTACAGCGAGACTTTCAAAAATTCAATTTTTAAATGGTTTCTCAATTATCACTGATGATTTATATACAGCTACTAAATGAATTGAAGCTCACAATCTGTTGATTCTCGGCGGAATTATCATACGAAAATTAAATTTTATTTAATTTGCAGTCGATAACTCAGAGTTAGACAGAGTACATGAAATATAATATTCGGTACGTAAATATAGTGTTAACTTGTAGGCTACAATGCACTGAGGACAATGGAGTTTATTTGAAAATGACAGGACAACCCTGTGCTGAGTAATTAAGAAAATCACAGATATCTGCAAAGACAAAATAAAAATGTCCGCCATATCGTAACTCGACTCTATGGAAATTAAAAATATGGTCAAAGGAACTAGAAATGCATTTATTTAAGTGCAAGCGTATAGCTAAATGCAGGAGATCCTGGGTCCGGTCGTCATTTTTTCAATTTTTGTCTTTCTCCTAAATTAAAAATATATAATTCTGAACTACCGAAACATAAGAGAATGCACCAACAAAACATGATTTTATTTTGAGGTGGTCTAGCTACCATCTTGGCGTGGATTGCCCCAACTGTGCAATTATCATGTTCGTGTAGTTATCATTTTGCATTTGAGTGCAACGATTTTTTTTAAGGATATATGGTTTTAAATACAGGAGTCTTTATTATATTTTTTTATTGTTGACATTTGTTAATTTTTGTTACAACTGATACGTACACGTACCTTATTTCGTATTTAATTTACACTCATATATTGATATGTTTCATAGACCCAACCCAAAATTTGAAAGAGATGACAGTCATCCTTCTCTCGAGTGTCATCAGTTTGAACTGGGGAGGATCAAGCGAGTCCATGGGATTCGCGTAATTACTTCCGGTGATACAAAATGCCAGAAAAAAGGCAAAGTTGAGTCTCGGTAGTCGAAGCAGACGCGCAAGAAGCCACACAAACCGATATCGAGGCTCAGAGGCACGAAGGAGCGTTCGGTGCAGGAAGCTTTTATGATCCTGATTTCACAACACCCTTGTGGCAGTGCAAAGACCTGGGGAAGTCTGCCAAGTGACTCTGAGAACAACAAAGCATGTGCCAAGAAGTGCAAGGAATGGACACGCGCCTAAGAGTTAAGTAACCACTCCACCACAACAAAGAGGGATCACGAAATCAGGGCAAACTTATCAGGAGGCAGCATCAACAAATGTCAAGGGGAAACACGTAGGAAAAAAAATCGAGAGCTTCGGAATTTTGTTTTGTCTTCAAAATCTGAATAGTATGACATGGTTTCAAGCTAATACGCTTACCGAAATCGACTTAATACATTAACCATTTCCGTGAGATCAATTTAACAACTTAAATGGTTAAGAATGTGACTACTTTGATGGTGCATTAGTATGTTATCACTTACTTAGTACCAAAAACTGAAGTTATCCAAATGTCCATATTTAAAAACTACACAACTTTTCTGATAAATTGATCAGCTAATTTCTGTGCTAATTAACTTCAGTGTGTTCCTAATGTAACAACCAGATGCGAATGTCATCTATTATTTATTAGTCACAGTAACATAAAACTTTAAAAAGTTGTTTTATTTTCATAAAATATAATGACAAGGAAGTCGGCCATGAATTAATTATTTACAACAAAATAATTGCTTGTACAATATGTTGACCAAAAATTACTACCATTTTGCAGTTTACAAGCGTAGAGTATTAGTCATTTTTATTAACATATTGCATAAGTAACTTTTCTTAGTAAATCCGAGGGTAGAACAAAAACTAATATTTTTGTCACTCTAAATTTATTTCTGTTATAGCTACTGGACTATTATAATATTATAGTATGATATTGTATAGGTATTCTTACTCTACGGATATAGTGTCTTAGTTTTCAGATTCACTGATGATAAACTGGAGGTCAAACAAAGAGTATTGGCAAAAGAAGGTAGTGCACCCAGTCGCTTGAAGAAAGTGTATGAGGTCGCTTGGTTGAAGATGTTTGGTAACGGAGAAACTGACATTGAAGATAAACCGCGGCCGACAACAACTGTCAAAAAAAACCCCAATCGAATGCGTGCTGATGAAGTGATTTGAGGAGATTTGATGCTGCATTGAACGTCTCATATGGTACTGCGCAAGGAATAATTACTGACACAAAAGTGTGTAGAAAGTGGCTTCCCAAAGAATTGTCTGTCGATAATCGGAGAGGCCAGGGGGAACTTTGTGAAGAGTTTCTGGACGGATTTAAAACGGATCAACAGAACTTAGTACAAGTTTGGTCGTACCTCTATGACCCTGATAGTAAGGGAAGAAATGGCGGCACAGTGGCTCGTTATGGCCAAAAAATAAGCAAAACCTTGACTGTTTTTACTGTCTATGTTAAATATTAGCTCAGGTAATAATTCCGTTAATTATTAATTTCTTATAGGACACAGGGTGCATTACTGTTAATTTCCAGGTTTTATGTAGCTTTCTATCTTTTATACGAACATCCTTTTCATTCTGAAACTGATGTGCAGAGTACACTACGATATTCTTCGTGTAATTTCATAATTGGGAACAGTTTATAGAGCCACATATCTCGTTGAGAGGATTTCGTTTGTTTCCCGAACTAAGAAGAAATGGAAACGAAGTAATATATATATATATGTATATATATTGCCTAGAGGATGAACTATGATAAAATGAGAGTGACAGGCAATTAAAATTAAAATGCTGACATCTGTTGCAGCTGAATGTTGCGTCGCTGCACATCGCGGGACAACAAGGAACATTGTATAAATTCCTCTCGAGTTTCCAACCGGGTCAAAGATTTTAACAGTGACGTTTCGATGGCTTGCTCTGCCATCATCTTCAGACTGAAGTGTCAAATTCGGTGAGTGTAGGCATTTATATAGTCTGAGGCAAGTCTGTGCAAGCACAAACCGCCTGTGATTGGCTAGATGTGGACGCGGGAGCGAAGGCGTCTCCCATTGGTCCACTTGCTTAGTCATGCTCTAGTCCCCCGTGGCTGCGGTCACGTGGCCCGTCTCCGCTTTGACCCGGTTGGAAACTCGAGAGGAATTTATACATGCCATTCACCGGGAAAGACCTCGTACTTTAACAAGGAACATTGTTCCACAATGCAGAAACTGTATAATCACAGTAAGACATCAACGGAATAGGCTATGCGTGTGCCTAATATCAGAATTTGCCAAATATATTTGAACTAGGGCGAAACTATGAAATCATTAATAAGTTAATCAGTAAGAAGAAAAAAAACAGATTTTTTTAAAGCTACATTAAATTCAGGTTCAATTCCTGATGGATTATACGACGAAGGAAACCAGAAGAACGACAGCACAAAATAAAGAGTAACGTCTGAATCTTCCTATTTGGATTGCGGAAGAAGATAATTAAAATATTATGCTTAAATCATAAAATTTTAGCAATGATGTTTCGAGTTGAACAGGTCTCATAAATTCGCTGTCAGAAAAATAAACATTTCTTTTAAAGCCAGTAATTAAATGAAAATTGAAAAATCTGCAACAGATTAATTCAGAACGACAAGTAAGCAATTACTAGAAAATACCTGTCCGGCATAATCTGTTCAACAAACATTGTTTGAGTCACTTTATGTTTTCGAAAAACATTTTATACATATCATAATGGATTTTAGTAGAGTTTTACTTGGTTAATATAAATTTTTTGAAAAAATAATATTTTATTCTTTATACCTGTAATCATCAATTCTGAGTCGTCTGTAAAATAAAACGTTCGTTTTCATTCACTATTAAAAAGATATACACGAATAAAGTTACTAATGTGAAGCGTTCAGAAGTTTCTGTGACATATTTTACACCTTTCTGGTTTGGTAAATATCTTTGGAACATAAAATGTTACAGAAGAAGGCAGCAGCTTGAATCTATAAGTAAGGTGAGGATATTAATACAAAATAGGATTACAAAAAAGAAAAGGACAGAAAAGGGACAGCGACGAATGAACTTTTAAGAAATTTAGAGGCATTCAGTAGATTTAAACAAAAGCGTTAGTTAAACCCTCTGAGCGGAAAAAAATCTCTATTTTGATACAAATAAATCGGTTACCATGGAAAAATACTTCGGCGTGAAATTATAACGTTTAAGTATAACTGCTTTCATTAACAAATGTCACGTGTGACAAAATACTGAATATTCATGGTGCTGGGAGCGATTCGCAGGCCTGGAGAGCAACGCCTTCTGTTTTGACAGGTGTCCTAATTGATCATTAGCGGAGGGATTCGATCCATAAGCGCACAAAACAAACTACATCCGCTACTTGAGATAAACGAAGAAACGGCCCAATTACGGCAAAACTGCTCTTCCGTGTCGTCGTCTGCTCCAGTCGCCATTTCCAACTCTCCACGTACAAAACATGCAACTAGTATATGAACCACGATAAATTGTTAAAAGGTCAATGAGGGGAAATACGCTGTAAAATATAAGGATGAAAGAATCGCTTTGCCCGAGTCGTAAATAACACTCTCAACCATCTCATTTAGCCGTAGACTGAATAAAATAGGAATTTTATAGGAACAATTAACGTCATAAATATGAAGAATTAACGGCCCGTATAACAGACTTTGTGTGCTGTAGTATTCATGCCTAAGACGGGTCTGCTGCAAGCCTGGCATAACTACCACATCTAATATACTTAGCGTATTCCATCCTTTGCCTTCCCATTCTGTTCCTGCCCCCACACACTTCCCTCTAATTTTAATTTTACAAGATCCTCGTGCCTCTAAACGTGGCCTATTAATGTATCCCTTCTCTTGGTCCTCCATATTGTAACCAAAAATGAATAGTAATAATAAGAAATGCGACATCATTGCAGGAAAACTTATATTGAGAAAAAATTACAAAGAAAATTTAGAATTTTTGATACAGCTTAGCGTCTTTGTCAAACGGGACTGGAAATTAAATCCAAGATCAAAAACAAAAGCTAAATATAGAAAAATAAAATACATTGATAAGATTTTTTTTAAACAGGATTCCGCAATTTTAAATACACAACTTTTCAGAAATTAATGATTTACTGTAATATGGTTCCCTGTCTGAAATCGATCCGTAGTCAAAATAAAAACAGTGGTACATAGTTATTAACGTCTGTTAGTTTAAATTAATGTTTAAACGAGGCGAAAAATAGACAATTAGCAAAACAAAATAATTTAATGCTACTACATTTTTCCGTGCTGATCTTCAAGTTGAACTAAAGTTAACAATACACAAAATTCTTACAATACAAAGATATAAAACTACAGACACAGAGTACAATAATTAAATATACAAAGAACATTAAAATTTAAGGAAAAGATTTATTGATTTATACTACTGAGCAAATCCGTGTCCGTTTTCACATTCAGTGTATTTGTGTTGCTTTTAATGTTAAAAATATTTAGGTCTCAATATTTTCAAATATCTCGTTTAAAACGGTTTATAAACTTTGAGATACTCAAGTATCACACTAGTAAAAAAGTTCCATAATCCTAACTAAAAACCACCACGCCTCTGAACCACAGAAACAAAAATTGTACGGAAATTGTGACCTCAAAGTTTTGGCACGAATAGAAAAGTATATTCAAGACCAATTTAATTTGAAACGACGATAGAGATATTTGAACGAGTATACAATTACAATATATTATGAATTTGTATGTAGGAAAGACATCACAACATTAGAACACGTGGATCAATATGTGTACCAGGTACAGCTCATAAAGAGGACAGGGTCACTGATGCCAGAGGAATGCACGAGAGTTCAACGATATTTAAATCTTCTTCCACGAGCTGCAATGCGCAGACAGAACCAAAGATATGATGCAGAAATGGTATACGTGAGACATTCACAAGTCCATTTGAAACGTCAATCAACAGTCGAGATATCTGATTATAATTAAAAAAATAAAATAATCACAGATTTCGATTTGAAGGTGGAGAACCGCAACAAATTAATTATATAACTAGTGATTACATTTACATTCATGTGACTGACATTGAAGGTTCATAATTAATAATGGTCCAGAAGTTAGTTATAAATAATTTAATTAAAAAATTACAGGTACGTTAAGTGCACAAAAATATTTACTGCAGATGAACATTAAAAAATAATTTAAAAAAACAGTAATAAATGTTGCTGAGAATATTTTTATCAGTTTGAAAATTAATTGACGTGTAACAATTCAGAATTTATCTTCCATAATAATTAACTTCTGAATGTTATACTTTAACATAATTCCGTCTTTGTTTGTTCTAAGGTAAGAAACATTGCAGACATTACGAGAAATATTAAATTGCATGAGGTAGTAAATCGTTTGCTCAGAGATGTATTTCTAAATACACCAGATTGATCCTTAACTCGCTTATCAATTAACATAGCCCAAAAATTCGTCTAATTAGCAAGCAACCCTGGCGGCAGTTTTAGTCTCCTCCCTTACACGACACGTTTGGCCTTTATAGGATAATGAAGGCTCAGCTTTTCGCGTCGCTTGATATGACTGTAGACCTGGCTTATAATTTATACTTAGATTTTTTTACAATCTCATCGTTACCCGTTTTCAGTTGAACGACTAATTAATTAAAACGTTTAATTTATGATTCAATTAGGACCTAAGCACTCGTCCTTTTTACGGCATATTTTAAATATCAAACATTCTATTATAGTGTTAATATTTAAATTAACATTAATGTAGGCCACGCACTAACAGATATTACATTATTATTACGTGAAAGGTCACTAATAATATATATTTTGGACCCAGTCGCAAATTAATATAACATTTGGAACGGATATTTGGCATGGTAATTCTGGAATTAACAGAACTGCGGAATAGTTTGAAATAATCAGTTCATGTTTTTTGATCACCAGCATTTAGCATATTCTCCTATCTTAAAAAAAAATAAAAAAATTTCCTTCCTCCAGCAAAAGTAACTATAATGAATATAATTTTAATTATGATCTATAATTTCACACTTTCTACCAAATTAAAGTTATAGTATGGTGTTTTACGAATAAAACACTGTAATAGCTACAAAATGAAATAGATGAAATTTTATAAGATTCAAGAAGATTGTATGTAATGTATTTATATATTTTTCATAACTTTCCGGTTTTAATTTTGAGAATTTAACGTCTTACTTTGTGAAATTTAATTTTATGAAGGAAAAAAAATCTAAATTGGTAATTCTGAATTGAATGAAATTTTTTTACTTTTATATTAGTATTTATTTTTTTAAAAACACAATCAACATAAATAAAGTAGCTTTATCTCGCAGAAATTTCTTAAATATCCCATTTATCGATCTATCATCAGGCGACAGGCGTCTCATTTGACCACAAGGAATTTTACTCCAGAAGGTTAATTGCAATTCGGAATTCTAATGTATAATTAACAAGAACAAGAACATTTTGAAAGCGATAGTAAATTTAAGCTTACTTCGACTGCTCGTTTGGAGGCTAAATTCTGCACACGCACCTGGAAAAGAAAACAAGTAAATTTAGGTAAAATTTTATATAAATTATTGAAAATATAACTATCTAAAAGATTTGTGGCAGGTCACACCTTGCCATGAGATCTTCCGCGACACCACTTCAACTATTCTTGGTACTGAATCTCGCAAAATAACTATTTTTATTTATTACACTAATTACACTAATAGCCTGTTTTCTTGAATATCTATAACAGGCCTTATTTTCATTTCTTACAATATTTGTGTTACAGATTTATTCTATTTTATTTTATAAATATTTATTTTTTAACAATAATAAAACTAATAAACTAAAACTAAAGACAGAAGGGTATAGGGTGAAGGGTGAATGGGAGTAGGAGGATTGAAGGGAAAGTGCTGTGAGATCACAGCTACTGGCGGAATATGGAAGGGAAGAAAGAGAGGGCGGGAGAGGAAAACTATGTTAAGTCATAGCTTGCTTCCATCCTTCTTTTACATCACATTACAGACTGAGATTTTTTAACACTTTTTTATAATACTTTTATATATATATAATACATCAAATATGGAAGTATATATTTTTTTTGCAGGGGGTCTGTAGAGCAGACTACTGTGTATTATGCAGACGCTCTCCCTCCTGCATAAGTTCTACCAGTAAAGATGCGTGTCTAAATAGAATATATCTACTAGTGAATCTTTTTTTACGGCAAAGCTTCTGTAAGTATGCCTGTTACCATTATATTTATAAAGAGAGCCAAAATGTTTCATAATATTTTTTTTGAGTACTTCTATTATTATATTAATTTTAATATTTTAAAAACCGAAGAGAATTAGCTCACAGAAAAATACAAATGGTCCTCATGGGCTGTATAAAAAATTAGAAAAAAATATTAAAATTTTATTTTTGGAGCAGTTTTCACCGTTAGACCTCGATCACATCTTCTGTCTCGAGTTGCAGACTGATACCATCATTTACCCTAGATTATATATAAATCCTATGTGTCATCACGAATATATTTTTCGAAAAAAAAAATTTACTGCATTTAATGAGATAATTTGGAAACCATATACACTTTGCTTGCATCATCTAGATTTATTTTCATACTTGTATAAAACAAGTTCGCTCAACTCTAACTACATCTGATTCAATTATTTTAGGGAGTCTTTTAATATTTAAAAAAATATATATATCATGTGCACACAAAAAGATAATTAATTACGATTAAAAATTGTTGCCTTATAAGTGTATCTAAGAAGCACTGATCTTGAAAATTTATGTCACGGATCTCTTTGTTAAGCAACACCTTCATAAATATCGACTGCGATGTCGAATTACTGCATAATCTTTGGAGTCCGTTGATTCTTTTTGTTTCCTTTTCTTTGTTGGAGTGTTACAAGACAATTATCTGTGGAGATTTTAATAAATTTTATTATATCGACTGCGATGTCGAATTACTGCATAATCTTTGGAGTCCGTTGATTCTTTTTTTCTTCTTTTCTTTGTTGGAGTGTTACAAGACAATTATCTGTGGAGATTTTAATAAATTTTATTATATCGACTGCGATGTCGAATTACTGCATAATCTTTGGAGTCCGTTGATTCCTTTTTTTTCCTTTTCTTTGTTGGAGTGTTACAAGACAATTATCTGTGGAGATTTTAATAAATTTTATTATATCGACTGCGATGTCGAATTACTGCATAATCTTTGGAGTCCGTTGATTCTTTTTTTTCCTTTTCTTTGTCGGAGTGTTACAAGACAATTATCTGTGGAGATTTTAATAAATTTTAGAATATAAAATCTGCGATCACCAACGTCGACACTATAATTTTTATTTATTAAATACTCCGTTTATTTTTTAAAAAACTAGAACCACCACAGGATATTTATATAAATAATTACAAGAGAGAAGAATTGCTTTCTACTGAAGCTCAGCCAAAGATCATAAATTTAGAAGATCAGAAACGCGAATGTGCAACGAGAATGAGCATCCCGTAGCGTCTCCATCTTTGGGATCGTCTCATAAAATTATGATTATTAATTTTTTTTAAATAGTTCATTGTTATGACAAGAAGAACTAAACAGCAAGAAGAGCAATTTCATCGATAGAGGGAAAGTGAGCCGACGTTTATTTTCAGCGTCAACCTTGCGACTGAGGTAACGTGTCTTGTGTTGTAGTAAAATATATTTATTTAATAATAAAAATTTTTGGTAGTTAGACGCATGATTATATATGAAGCAGCCCCTGAGCTTGCCTGCATTCAACGCTTAGACGAACTGCGGCGCTGCTGTATTCAGGCGCAGTGCGATAGGAAAATACAAGAACCTCAAATATTCTACTCTGGAGATTTGAAATTTACATCGACAAGGACTAGCTAATTTTACTAATATTATATTTAACTGCCGCCACAGACGAGAAAATGATTTTTGAAAGTACTTATATTACTCTATTCATTAAAAGTATTTGCAGTTTAATACATATAAATTAACATTAATAAAAACCCAGCAATATTATAATAAAAAATATTCGGTATAATGACGTTTCGTCCTCTTCAGCGACATCTGTATGCTTATCATAACCATGCCATAATTCGTAGCCATAGTCATCGATATACTTAACAAAATAATAACTCATGTCTACTTGGATTAAACTGTCATTTCTGCCTATTTTGTTTGTGAGACTTGCACTTATAAATTTTCACCTTACTTAATTTATTTTTAATTAACCAGATGAAGTCACAAAATTTAGGAACGAAACGTCGTGTACTGACTTATGTTAATAAAGTTTATAGTAAATTTCTTCTGACTTACGGGTTGATTTAGTATTTATTTACAATCGTTTAAAATATTATTTGCTCTCTTAAAAATTGTTGATTGTTATACCCGAAAGGGGTCTAAGAAGAGGACGAAAAGTAAAGTATAAGGAGGAAACGAATTTGTTTGAATAATATTAACCAAGAAAGAAATGCTCAGAGAAATATTCTAAATAATCAACTTCTAATAAATCGTTGTTAATAGTGATTTTTCTCAATTTCATACAGTTATTATTATTATTATCAAATGAAGGAAAAATTAATAAATATGTTACAAAACAACAACAAGGATGGACTATAAATATTCGTCAGTTTTAAGATATCATTATGAGAATTTAGTAAATTGAGGTTGCTTTAATGTTTTACGTTTAAATAAAATTTAGCTCAATATCTAAAATCTCAACACTGTCCCAATAAAAATTCATGACTTTCCTCTAATTTATGTATTCTGACATTACGGTTCCAGGTTTTATGAATATTTTTGTTATGCTCCTTGAACACAGTTCCAAGATTCCATAATTAATTTGACCGCAATTAATTTTATGTAACATTTTTTCACTTTGTCTTTCCCCCTCTTTTAATGATTTTGTTGATTAATTTTAGAAATGACCTTGAAATTAAAACTTCTGAACATCTTTTTAATTTTACCATCATAAATATTTTATCTAGTTTTTAATTTCATTTGATTTATTTTTCATTATTTTTGCTCATGAAATAGGTATTACATTTGTGGTTACTAATTCTTTTATTAATGAAATTTAACGGATAAGAATTAAAATATTATTAGAAAATTTTTACAGTCCCATTATGATACTTATTATTATTATTTTATTAATGAAATCTAACGGATAAGAATTAAAATATTTTTAAAATTTTTTACATGTTTATTATGATACTTATTATTAACAAAGCTTTATCGATAAGGATAGAAGTCATAGTAAGATTAGATTTTTATACACTTCATTTCCTTTTTAAATCTGAATTTCAGAAATGTAAGTTTTTATTACTAGTGTTATTAAGTTTCTGAAATTTTAATAATGTTTAATGTATCTTTTTTTTTAAAAAAAATATTTTTACTACTGTCGTAGTAGTAACATTAACCGAGGAAGTCCCAAATATAAGTGACTAAACGTCGGGTTCATCTAAATAAAAGCTTTATCTGAAATGGTCATAAAATTATTCTATTTAACTATTGTAAAAAAAAACGGATGTTGGTTTACTATTTACGGTTTTAAATTTTATGTTACAAACAATTATTTGGGTTACTAATTCTTTTATTAAAGAAATTTAACGGATAAGAATGAAAATATTTTTAGAAATTTTTACAGTCCCATTATGATACTTATTATTTGAGAGTAACAAAGATTTACTAATTCGTTTATTAATGAAATCTAACGGATAAGAATTAAAATACTTTAAAGAATTTTTACATGTTTATTTATGGAAGTAATCAATAATTAATAACGGAGAAGTGGAATGAGAATTCTCAGCTTAAAATAATTAATCAACTTTACAATCGTGCACTTTAATTATTTTTTGAATAGGATGAATGTTGAAGGAAGCGTCTGTGGAGCTCACCAGACGCACGCACATCTCTGCTCCTCGCACTTGAGATATCTGCGCAGCGCAGCATCCTTCTAGGACTCGTACCTGAACCTCTCTACACCATTCCTCCACAACTCCTCAACAGTCAATGCCACATATTAACATTTTACATATTTTTATTTGTCTATTCAGTCATCAGTTTTATTATTCTATTCCTGAATTTATCAATCGGTCTGAAAGTAATTAAAGTCTATTTTTGGCAAAAGTGCTGAATCAGTGGTCATCATATGCAAACAATATCAGGTGTATATATATTATACGTTATCCTTTCATTAACGGTCTTTTCTTCTTTGTTTCATGACCTAAATTGACGAGATCTGCTGGAGCCTCATTTCCCACGCACGTGTGTTTCAAAGTGTAGTGTATTGTAAAGTGTGATATAGTGTTCCAAATTGACATTGTTTATCCAGAAATTATATCTTTTGTATATGTTACGTATACTTTCTTTTATTTGTCTATCATTGTATACATAGTTTCTTTTACTATCTCTCTCTTATTGTTTTGTACTCATATTCTTGATATGTTGTATTCGTATTTCGTTTGCTCTGCTTTGTTTTATTTTATTTATCATTGTATACATAATTTTCTTTACTCATATGTTGTATCCATATTTTGTTTCTTATATTCGTATTCTTAGTGTGATATGTAACATATTCTTTGACTTGTCCTGTTTCCTCAATAGAGGACTAATGGATCCAATAAATCTTATCTTATCTATTATTGAGAAAATTTTGAAATATGGAAAGTAAAATACTGCACCAAATAAGTGACTGAGAAAACACGTTGGTCAGAAGTGAAATTAAATGAAAAAACAAAGTTTCGGTCGTTCAATTGGAAAATTTGAAAAAGAAGAGTGTTATAATTATCAAACAAGTCAGTAAAAGTATACGGTATATTTTAAAAAAGGGTAAAATTTGAAAAATTAATTAAATTATAATAATTTTTAAAGGATAAATTATTATTTTGGTATTAAATTTTTATAAACATAATTATGACGTATGTGTTGTACTTATTTTCGAATTAAATATAATTTTATTTCAGACTATCCTGGCAGTTGATGCTTTTATTTTCACTGAAGTCAGATTTCTATAACTATTAAAATTATACACTAAATTAACAAGTAAATATATCAGTAAATGAGACAGAAAATGTAATCTAAGTTCAATATTTACTATTCAAGTACAATAAACAATTTCAGTAAATGGGAGGAATTTAAATATTTTCGTCCTAAAAACAATAAAAGTGTAGCGTGACGAAGACCAATAATATGAGGAACCTAAGTCGATTTATTTAGAAGAGTTAGGTTTGGTGGCGAGTGCTGATGCTCTGGAGCAGAGCAGCATCCCGGCACGTGGCGGAAGGAACTGCGTGGCCATGTGCGTACGTGTCCTCACGTGTCCGTTGCAGCCCTCAAGAACATCGCCATTCATAACACACTTGCAGCTACTGTGAAGAACGCGTGAAACGAATTACCCCGTAAACGGGATTTCCAAAGGCATGTTGTCTCCGATACCGTCTATGGATATTGTCTCTTATTTATACGTGCTTCCCCTAGATATGCTAAATTACCTTTACAATTCATGGCTCGTGTAATTTTGTCCACTAGAATATAATGAGGTTGGCAACTCGTGTTAGTTAGTACGTCAGTCTGCGGAATAAGACGAAATTGATACTTCCAGACTTATATATCATTTAATATTTAAAAATTATTTCTTTGGTTTATTTACAATAAATATTACAGTCATTTACCAGAAGATAAGTAAGGATGATAGATTAGGAACATCATTTTATGACTTTTGTTTAAAATAAATAAATAATTAATACAAATACAACGTTTCATCCAACTTTGTAGACTTCTTCAGGTAACTAAACATCAAAAAAGTTGCAAAATCAAAATTAATTTCGAATACAAAAAAAAATTTGTTTTAAAATATTATGACGACAGCGGAGCTTGCTGATATTTTACTTAAACATAATTGGTGGGGGATAAAGAATATTAATTAATTAATTATTATTGATTATCTGGTATCCATCACTATAATTTTTAAATAATATTAACAGCTTATTTGGCATGCCTAAATACACTCAACTTCCTGAATCCGGGTTTTTAATGTTTGAATTTAATGTCCGAATAAATTGTCAACAGATTCCTGAATTGATCAAAATCACTCGGCACTAAATCGTCCTTTCACACTTTTATATTAAACAGAAAAGAAAATATTGAATTTATTATTCCATTATAATTTATTTTCTAATAAATATTAATGAGCAAAAAAGGCGGAATAAAAGATTTAATAAGGAAATTACAGTTTCTTCAGAGACAAACAACTAGCTTTCGTTCTGACTTTAGGGTCTCTTGAGGTATTCATTACAAAACCATTACAATATGAATCTTATATTCAACTAGCAATACCCGCGACTTATTTTTATTTTGCCCTAGAAACGAGACAAGAGGTACAGAATTTTGATAAAGTTGAATTCAATGAATATATAAAAAGTACGGTATCATTTATCTATGATAACTTCAGGGCAAACCTTATAAATCGCAGTTTGTTTTGAACAGGTCCCGCTTTCATACGTTTCGGAGCCTATTCGATACAAACTCTAATTATACATTTAGGACCTTGAAAGTCAGAGATAAGCTAGCAAAACGGAAAGTCGGACTGGCCGGCTTCAGTCAGAGAGGAGAGGCGATCTGGCTATTTTATTTGCTTTTAAAAATGAGCAATTAATAAACATTATAATTCACCCTACCCGATCGTATCGACGATCCAAATAAGTTTATTATTCCTCAAAAATTTATCATCATCCTCATGGATTTTTGATGAAGTCTTCAAGACGTTCAGGATTCTTTAGTTAACAGACAGCCATGGACCTAACATTCGATGCTGCTGTTAAAAGAACAAAAAAATCAGCATCCAACGACGACGCTATTTCTAAGAAAATTGCGGCCCTCTACTGGCAATTAATTTCTTATTCAAAATTGTGCCATGTGAAGGTGTGCTTGAAAGCTGAATGTGGTGGCCATGTGACTTCTCAGAAGGGCTGAGAATGGATGTTAGGGCAACAAGTTTTTTTTCTCTCTCGTCTGAGCCAAAGCCGATGCGTCACCGGACGTGCCCCAGTGAAGAATCTGAATCCTTGGGCTCGGAATAATACCTTGCAGAAGCAAACCAATGCAATCATCATTTCAAAATATCCACATAAATAAAGGCAAAGAATCAAATAAAGCAACAAAAATTGAAAACAAAATGTGAAGATAAATGGTCCCAAACTTCTTTGGCTGTTCATTTCTCAAATTTATGTAAAATATATTTATTTCAGGATGACTGTGTGGATGCCAGGCGATGTTCAAGTTTTATCATGATCTGGTGGATCATTTAAAATGGCGTTGTGTTACTGAGCAGCTTCTAAATATCTTTCTGTATTAAATTTATGAAGGTATACCTTAAAAAGAATATGAAGGAGTATCAAGACTTAACAAGCTTATAATTAGAAAACGCTGAACCAAATATTTGTCTTGAAAAGTGTGAGCCTTGTTTAGAATCCTTGAGGGGCACAAAAACACGTCTTTTATCCTGCGCCACAATGTGACAAGCAATACTATATCCATGAGTTCATTTGGTTGAATTTTTCACCAACTTCAGTTGGCTGAATCATATGTTAGTTTGAAGCTATGCCAGATGTTGTGGCCAAGTTGACTGGAATGGTAGAAACCAATGAACCCCCTGTTTTATAGATTAGTTTTCTCCAAAGATGGTCGACATGGCGCGCACCAGTAATAACCGATAAATATTCGTTTTATTTATAAATATTAACATTCTTAATATGCAACATCGGACTATTATACGGGTTTAGCATTATATATATTTTCAGCTGTGTTAATAACCTAAGATCCGTTGTTGTTCGTAAGGTGTTTTGAAGAAAGTAAACGAAGCAAAGAAATCGGCAGCTTCTGCTGATGATGTATAAGCTCCTAGTCTGTGTTAATTTCGACGGACCAGGAGACTCCTGGCCGACCTCTTCTTCTAGCATCGCTGCCTCACGACACACAGGTCCTGCAATCGAATCTTGTTTATGTCGTCATGGTCACGATGACTGGGATTAAGACTGCTGGAGAATCTGACCACGTATCACTCCAAAAAAAAATCGGAATATGTCACGCAAGGTGACGGACGAAGGCCTTGAATGGACTGCAGAGCCAAGAAAGAAGAAGAGGATAAAAAGGAAATTCCTGATGTCAGTGATGCAACCAACAATGAACTGGGTAATAACAATTTAATATGATATATGAGCTACCTTGCTTAGAAAATTTTTAAACCTATTTTCATAATTTTTATAATGTTTAATTTCCCCTCCGTCTTGTCTTTCTTTCAGTAAGTGGTAATCACTGGGCAAAACGAACCTTTACCCCAACGTTCAATGAGTCTAGCTTAGGTTTACGGAAAGGAGAAGTGTTAAGTCGGTCATTGGACGTCGACTCGGATTAGCTCCGTTGGTAGAGCACGCGGCTGGATATCGCGAGGTCCTGGGTCCGGTTGACATTTTTCCATTCTTGTCTTTCTTCTGTTCATGACTTTTTTCTTTCTTCTTCTAGTAGCACTGCTATAATTACAACTGCGACTCTTCTTTTCAGTCAAGAAACAGACAAGTGACAAGAGAACGGAAGAAAAATCTGACGGAATTGAGGCGAAAAAAACTAAAGTCATCTTACATACCTTCCGTTCAGAAAAGTATAAACGGGAAGGTTTGTAACCCACCTTATGACCAATCCCATTTATTTTGGATACTCAGTGTCGATAATTCTAAAACATGATGCAGAGGACAATGTTTCCATCCCAGATCTCTTGCTGGAACTTTTATGATTAATTGTGACTGTTACCCTGTGCTCCAAAGTCGATTATTTCCCCACCAGGTGAATTTGACCTGCATGATAATTTAACTATAGACGATAGGCATGAAGTCTGCAGATGCCCGCCAGAGATAACGAGGATCTGTCTCTCAGAACAGACTTTGGGGTTGATGTCCGAGCCAGTTTCATACTGATGGATATGGTAATGTTCGGTATTAAACTCGATCAGCTGGACAACGTCGGAAAGGTCCCAACTGAACCAACTAGACAGCAATATAGACGGTGTTCATTGTTTGTATTTTCTCCAAGCTGATGTCTGGCTCGATGCAGTGGAACTTCAAGAGCGTCACCGCGTGAGGTCCTTTCATCAGACAAGGACTTTGGGAAAGATGCTGGTGTCTGTATGACAAGTCATGAAGTCTCACTGGTGGAAATATTGGCCGTCGCGCGGATGCGGCGCTTGACGTCATTGGCATCGCTCCAACAGCCTCTGGCCAGCCGCGCGCCATATTTCTTACATAAAACACGCTTTCCTTGCTTTCCGAGTTTCAACCTGACTGCATTACGTCTCACTAACATGCCGTATCTTGGATTTATATCTCAACCACACTCACCACGTCTTATCTTCCACTGGTGCTTTAATTCTCTCTCTCTCTCCAGACATTTTATTCCTCATTACACCAAATCAAAAAATCCATAAAATATCAAATGAATGAATATTAATGCCCACTAAATAAATTTTCCACGTAAATACATTGCGGAATAACTCACCAGTAACCTCGGCGATTCATTATGTTAACCCAGAGTGCCGTCACTTTTCAAACATTAAATAATTCGTTTGAGAATTTGTATTTGGGGCAAAGTGCTTTTCATAATTTTTTCCTGTTTGTAGCAACGGGATTCTTTTTCAAGAAGATGGCCCAGTGAGTCTCCAGGTCTTTTAGCCCTGACTGTACGTCTCTTTGAGTCTTGCCAACTGAAGACGAGGCGTCCAAAGCAATCTGCTGCGGTTCCTGTGACCTATTACCAATGCTTTACGGTTAAAAAACCAAACTCATCACCGTGGAGCGAAAGGGAAAAAGAAATGGGCTGCTGAGTTACAAAGTTTTTGTCCCAAATCCGAGGTTTACAAATAAAACCATTTTCGGTCAGATTAATTGTACATATTCATTATTGAAAGAAAATTAAAACTGACCCATTCTTAAATGAATGGGAATATACAACTGAAGTAACAAATGGCTTTAATGTAATTAAATAATTGTATAACGTATTATATTGATACTTTTGCCTATTTCTCCTATTACATATTCCAAGACGAATTGTACCCCATAAATTGGAATCAACGGCCAATTATCAGCTCGTAAAAAGCAGTCTTGGCCGAATCTATTAATTCGTTACTAACATTTGGCACGGAGATCTAACAAAAATACAATTTTTATAAATAAAATAATATTTTTTATGTGCATTGCTTACAATCACGTTGTGTTTCATGCATCAGGTGATCCGGAACCGACGCCATTTATATTTGTCATGCTGATTGGGAGGGGGAAAAGAAGATGCAAGGACTATTATATTGTGGCAACAAATGTTAATTATTAACTCTTGGAGTAAGCCATCTGAATCCTTGTTTTGTCATTTATAATATATGGGAAGTGATATATTTGACGTGATAAATAATCTTATTTGTAGATGGAGAAGCCCAAGAGATTCGTCTCTCTCAAGCTGCAAGATTTACGGTCTTTCTCCTTCTGCGATATCCTTCTCCTAGACCAATCAGGATTGAAGAATGACAACATCTTTCGTATTGGATATGGCCAATCAGATTCAAATACATTACGCGTTAACACCTGCTGATTATTACTTTTCCGGTGAAAACGAGGAAATAGATTAATAACTTCATAGGGTATCCCAATAATGGAATACGAGAGACGAATTTTCTAGAAGGGCCTCTAAATAAAATGTCTTCGTTCTTTCGAGTCAATCTAGTACTAAGTTAATATAAATAGTCAGCCTCAGTGAGGGAATGATCAAATGGACGTTAATAGTTTTCTTTTATGTGAAATGAAAACTCAACAAACGTGTTACTTCCCTGAAAATAATATTAAAAATAGTGAAATTAAAGGAAAAATTCTTGATATAATTTTGTATCCTTTTACATTTTTAAGCCGCTCTCCTGTGGTCTAGTGGCCAGCGTCGCTGCCTCACAACCCAGAGGTCTCGGGTTCGAATCCTGGCATGGGCTTGGATGTTTGAACCGTCATGGCCACGGAGACTGGGGATTAAGACTGCTGGAGAATAAGTACGCTGACCTTTCCTAATTGGGAATGTGTCATACAAGGTGATAGTCCGTAGTCGATCTGGTAAGCTAAGGTCCAGAATAGACTTCAGAGCCAAGGAAGAAGTTGATATATTTTTTTAAAGGAATATAATTAACATATTGTGTAAAATATCATATTCTATTGAATGAATTATGTATTTAGTCCGAATAATCGAAATTTCAAAGAAAATTAATTCACATCTTCCGTTAAGAGTAATTTTTACTCTAATAATAATGCTACCTTTGACACAACCGACCTTCACTCTTCTCTCTTATGCATAAGGCACATTTACTTATCAAATAACGCATACTTTTTCCGGTGCAATGAATTAATAAAATATTCTAGATTAATCAACCGGGTCAAGCCTGCGTTTGAACACAACGTTTCGGCAAAACTCATATTCGCCGTTATCAGGTGCATAGTCGAAATTTTGCAGCACTTCGGCAATATTACTTAGGGCCTATATAAAGAGGAAAAGCGTCAGGACTGTATGCACTATGCACATTGATTAATAATTTACTTTCTTACTCCCAGGGTCATTTATTTCCAAGATTACCAACAAATACCTTCCAGTCTTCTGCATCTCCTTTAGCAGCACCAATTTTTTTTTCTATCTCAGCCTTGACCTGATTCCACCACTTTTGTCTTGATTTTCCACGGGGTTATTGTCCTTTAGCATTGCTTCAACAGCATCCGTATTATGTCCAGCCCATCGGATTATTTTATACTTAATTTCAAATCAGCATCCTTGTACAACTCCATATTGTTTTCTTCTCCAATCCCTTTGGATTTTTTTTACAGGCGAGTATATTTTTCGTAAGATATTTCTCTAGTGTTTCTTATTTAATCTCCATGTTTGGACAGTATTGTCTTAGTTTCGTTTCGTGCGACAAGGGTTTTGATGATTAAGTACATTATTCATGCACACCTAAAATATCTCTGTATTAAACCACAATTGTTATTCTATTTCAGATATTTCAGCTTTATTAGACCCCAGTGATAGCAGACACGACCGTTAATTTAACGATTCATTACAATTCCAGAATTCTCTTACCAGTTTAAACGGTCTATTCTTCTTCCTATGACATTCTGGCCCGGATTCGGGCCTTTGCCTACCAGGACGACTGCGGACTGTCTATCATCTTACATGACACATCCCGAATATGGAGAAACGGTTTATTAAAAGGTGTTTGAGTAGTTCATCAAGACAAATGACATCTATACATATTATTAATCCAATTCCAATATCGTTTTTAAGGAACGTTTGGTTTGTAGATTACCAATACCCAACGTTGGTTTCTTGATTGGTTTATTTCTTTGAGGATGTGAAGGAGTTTAGTGAGAACAAGCATGTTGCCTAAATATGATACATTTATTTACGTTTCTTAATTTTTTCAGCACATCCCCATTGTTAGTCTATAAATTGAGCGGATGTTTGTTTGATGCGCTGTCTGGACGCGTGAGGATGCAGGTTATCAGGTCTGGCCTTCAAATTGACACATCCCATCGCAATTCCGTGGTGGTCCGCGTCGTTGGTCACCTGCGTAACTGATTGTCTCTGTCTGTGGGTGTGTGTGTGTGCGTGTGTGGGGATGCTGGGCACCTGTGAAGGGGGAGATAAGGTCTTATCCGCGGGCGCACGCGACTGTTCTAAAGATAGCCGGGACCACGTGCTGGTACAGTCGCTGGTCGAACCCTTCTCAAGTCGCTGCTGCCTTACAAGGCGCGCCCGCCGCCCGAGCCCGCCCCCCCTCTGCCCCCCCAGCCCCCTCTCCCAGCGAAGGCGTGCGTCGCGACGCAGCTGCCTTGCCTGCGCCCTTTGCCTCCCTTCACGGCGGCGCACATGGCCAGCCTTTGCGAGGACTCTACAACTGCGTCGTAGACACTACTTAAATGAGCTTTCCAAAAATAGAACCCCGCAATTTGCCCCCCCTTCGCAACGCCGGAAACAAAGGTACCCAGTTTCCCCCATCTATCCATCAACAATTAAGCCGTATCCGCGACAAAACAACGTCTCATATTGGCTGCCGAACAAAAACCGGAAACAGGTTGTTTACAGATCATTAATTCGACTACATTTATAGATGGAATTAATTACTAATCGAGGATTCATACATCGCCTAGACCGATAAACCGCTCTAAGCATCCTGTCTCCATCTTAATTTTCTCATCTTGTTCCATGTCAATGTCGTTTAATATTAGGCTAAACGTTGTATTTTCCCGATACTCCAAATTCTTCACCCCTAACCCGCTCAAAAATCTTGTAAACATCTTGTATTCTAAATTTATCCTCCTCTCCTACGTTTAATTCAGCATACATTAAACCTAAACTCTTTGCCTTAATTTTTAAATTTATCCTCCTCTCCTACGTTTAATTCAGCATACATTAAACCTAAACTCTTTGCCTTAATTTTTAAATTTATTCTCCTCTCCTACGTTTAATTCAGCATACATTAAACCTAAACTCTTTGCCTTAATTTTTAAATTTATCCTCCTCTCCTACGTTTAATTCAGCATACATTAAACCTAAACTCTTTGCCTTAATTTTTAAATTTATCCTCCTCTCCTACGTTTAATTCAGCATATACATTAAACCTAAACTCTTTGCCTTAATTTTTAAATTTATCCTCCTCTCCTACGTTTAATTCAGCATACATTAAACCTAAACTCTTTGCCTTAATATTTTTTATCTGTTACTATCATTTCACTTTCCAGATCTACACGCCAGACAATAGAAATCCCGGTGAGAAAAACACAGGAATATGAGATGTGTTGGTGATGGATGGTGGGTGAAGGGCAGAGTTCGCTCTGTGCAGACTCGGTCTTGACACATTTGCCTCATTCTGCCTGCTGTCGGCACCCACACCACCCTAAAATCTGCAGGCGCGGGTCTGGAGAACATTAACACTCAAATACGTCCGCCTCAGGCGCCCACATACACCAGGCTAAAATGAATGATCAGACAGAAGGAAGATTGTTCTGTTCACACCAAAGTCTGCTGACCTGGTCTGCGCCGTCGGTTGAATTTTCCTGCACACCTGGTCTGAGCAAGAGTGAGTAGGGTATTTTACAGTCGAGATATCATGTAGCTCCAAATAAAGGGAAAAAGGCCGTATCTACAGAGACATTGTAATGAAAACAGGAAACTATCTCGATGCACTCGATTTTGTGTCCCATACCATGATTATACAGGAAAATCACCACCATTCGTGTAATATAGATTCCCTTAATTTAAAGCAAAGACATTTTAAAAAAATAACTTAGAGGCATTTACGAGCGAATAATGAAAATAACAGACTGAGATAACGTCACTCAACGTCCCGGTTTGCTTAATACAGACTCGTCTTCTCCATAATCTGAATTTAAGTGTTCTAATATTGGTTGATATGTTTTTTTCTTTGAGACAACCCTCCCCATTCGTTTAGAACCAGTCTCACCCAGAATAATCTGATTTTCGGTTCCTACGATTTATTCCAATTATTTACATTCATTTTTTCTATGTAGTTTATGTAGCTCCTGTCTCGTTACCTTTTCTGAGCCTTTTCACCTCTCATTGCCAACGGAGACAAGGGTTATTCCATGCTGTGTTTTGTAGTTTTCTTCTGACGTAAGTCCTGCATCTCTTGACATAGAAAAGTTTTTGTCTAGTTACTAGTAAAATTTGTTTATAAATTATGAATTAAAGATTATTTTAAAGTAGCGCGATATATTCTGAATTTCATTAATTAGGTTAATAATTTCACATTATTTTCTTTATGAAAATTTGGCGCAGTTTAAGAACTTTGGAAAGCTGATGCTTGGTGTTATTTTTTTTATATAGCGCCACGATGTCCATTCATTAATCTCCGGACAGTCTCGAGTCACGAACTAAGACAGGAGGTGATTGGCCGAGTGAGGGAAAGCATTCCGTTAGCAGACGAAATTTTGATTGAATGAAAGTTAAAATAACCCGGATTATAAACTTACAGACCTAAACAATGACATATATATTTTGAAAATTTATGAAAGTAAACATAGATTGTGATTTACTGCAGTAATAATGAGATTTAATGGACGTATGGTTGATTTCGTGGTCGCAAGTTATTTAGATTAATTTTAGTACGAAGTTTTCTCATCCATTGACAAGACTAGAGGAGAGATATTGTGTTGACCAAGCCTATGCTTAACTCTAAATTCAAGACTGTATGATTGTTTCTGTGACATTATGGGAAAAAAATACATGAGTTCAGTGGAAACAATATACGACTAATTAAAATTAAATTTGCCTTATTGACTGCTATATTAATTCCAAGGCATCACATCTGATAGACCTTCCAAAATCAATTATCTTTTTGAAAATCCTTCGTTTCATATTCAGGATTTCATTTCGTATTAGTTTCTAGAATAGATCACTGTGAGTGATTAAGAATCTGATAATGACGTCATTCTAAATTATCTCCTCTGGTAAAACTAGATTTTCATAAATGTATATATATCTTTTAATTCGTCTAACGCAATGAATTTCACGTTTCAAACGTTTCCGTTCTTGACTGCGTCTCCAGTCAGTCGCAAAGCTCAGGACTCGTGAAAATCTCAAGAGCAACGACGCAGGAAGACTTAAGGTTTTAGTGTTGCATTCCTTCGGTGAGCCGTTTTATGACCTATGACGTATACGTCAGAGATGAAACTTTTTATTACAAAGAAACCGTTCTCATGTTGAGGGCATTGAAAGTTGTCAGCGCAAATAAGAGTACCTATAAAACGGCGTCTTCAGGATGGATGCCACTGGGATGTTCACATCGCCGTAGCATTTAAAAGTTGTCCGTTGTATGAACTGAAAATCGCTCAGCTGTGCCAGCTTGGTCAGGAATAGATTTTTGGCAACGATTCAATAGCGGAGGACGACACAAAAATCTAAACGTGACTTAAGTCAAAGTCAAACACAGCTGCAAGGAAGGTCGACGCCTGTTGGATGGATTCCTTTTGTTTTTTAGCCAACTGTGAATCATTGGCACGGTATTTTATGTCTCAAGTACCTTTCTTGTTCATGAAAGGACAATTTGTGTTGCGAAAACTACCAATGCTTCGTGGTGATGAACGTGTTTCAACCTCGAGGTCTTCAGCGTTCCCTGATTCTGCTCCTGGTGAAGTGAATGCAGTGCACCAGTTCACATCTACTATAGTAAAAAAAATTTCTGAGTTTTTCTTACTTTCTTATACAAAATATGTATATGTAACAGTAGAATTAATTTTTGTGTTCCGGTGAGGTTTCCTTCTGACATTCATTTGCTCAGAAGAGAAAGGGAAGAGAAAAAGAGATGATACGAGACAAATCTCAATTTCTGAAATCAGTTGAGAAAGTAAAACAAAAAAATGTAGGAAATTAATGAGATTCACATATAATTAATTTTTGTGATCCGGTGAGGTTTCCTTCTGACATTCATTTGCTCAGAATAAAGGGAAGAGAAAAAGAGATGATACAAGACAAATCTCAATTTCTGAAATCAGTTGAGAAAGTAAAACCAAAATAATTGTAGGAAATTAATGAGATTCACATATAGGGACAAAACCCACGTCAAAGGTTACGTAACGAACAGATTTATAATTACTACATCCTGATTTTGATCACATCCTTTACAATTTACTAATTACTATCATAATTGCTCTTATTGAATCTATAATTGCTGCCTGCCTCTGCTGACATTCATAATGCTCCATCAAACAGTGGGCAAGTTGTTAATTGCTAAAAAGGCTCGTAAACAAATTAACCTTAATCGTTCGTTGAACATATATATATATTAATTAGCGTGCATCAAACATTCATGGAAGCGAAGTAAACAATAAAAACAATTAACTTAAAAATATTTAATTTAGTTCCACCGGAAATTACATTGCACTTTTACCATTGCAAAGCAGAGTGACCCTGGGACCAAACCTTGTAATGCTTTCAGTAATGCCTAGCGCTAAAATGATATATTAACCTGATCAACGTTTGAAAATTTTGAAAAGTTTCCATTCATGCTCAGATGATTTCACGTTACCAACGCTGTTACATGAAATCAATGGTATACCTAGAAGTTCTCTTTCAAGGTTTTAAATCATCAATCATATGACTGGTGTAATTAGTTTTCCGATTTATGTCACAGTGCATTGAAAGTCATCGAGCTATGTTCATCCAACATTTTTTATCCTAAATTAAAAAAAAATGGTGTGAGTTAGTTAACCAATGAGGAGGGAAAATCGCAACGTTGACGCTCATAAGTTCATCAAATAACGTTCAGCGATGAAGTGGATCTTGTGAAGCTTACAGCGGAATTTGTCGTCACTACTTCAGATGGAAAATTGTCCAGTGATATCCGGGAGAAACCTTGAGACCTATCTGCGGAATGGTAATTTCATCATGTGATGTAATTACCGATGATCGAGGTGGAAAGTTTTCGAATTGGGAAACAAATGATGCCCTTTATAAGAGTAAATACCGATGAGTTATAGGAGGGAAGGGAAATAGTTTATTACAGAATACTGTCATAAACAACAATCGTTCAGATTGACTAACCCTATATGTTGTTACGGTATTTTTCAAATGGTCCCACTTCTTACAGTCAATACGTATTGGATACATTGCCATAATCAAACCACAAACTACAAATGAAATGATTTAGGGAATACTTTTTCATTTTGCAAATCTGTGTCTGAAATGTACCTCAATCAGATTTCTTCAAGTTTTCCAGCAATCGTCACATGGGATTAATGCAAGCTGTAAGAGAATTTCCTAAAAAGGGCATCACTGTAAGATAATATACACCAAGTTGTTTTATCATTCTATTTGAGCTATTAACAGATTACCACAAGCAAAATGACCGAGACATCACATGGTAAAAAGAAAGGTTGTGGAGTAAACGGATATTTCTAGACACACCGAAACATGGTGTTCCTTGTGAAGTTAATAGTTATAACTAGATGATTCATACAAGAGGTCAGTAGAAGAATCAGGCTCACAAGCAACATGTATTAAAACGGAAGAGACAGGAATTTCATCAATGTGTATTCCCGACATCACGACTTGCGGAACAGAAACCCTGACCAATCTGAAGATTTAGATTCCAGATCCAGAGCCAGAACATGCAGAGGAAGATTAAAAGAGATCGCATGTGAAATATACCCACGAAAATTAGAACCGGATATGTAGATTTGCGGATAATCTGAAATGACAGTTGGCGGGAAACACTGTAAAGTAGGAGACGATGAACGCAGACAGTTCTGAAATGGAGCCAACGGGATCATAAGGAACCAAGAGAATGATCAGATGACGCGCGGTAAGGGTTTAATGGATTGAACAGGTCAATATAGACAATAATAGAGAGAAAAAAACTAACCTGTTAGACATAAATATTGGTTCTAATATTAAGTGCTTTTATCAAATTATAAAGTGCAAGAAAGCGAGACAGAGAAAGAATTACGCAAAAGCGTCACCTAGAATCCTTACATTAAATTTTTGTGCGTTTTATTCTTTCAGAGCTACAAGAGTTTAATGTTTTTTGGCGCATTCATTAAAAACGATGCCATCATTAGGTAAGCTTGACGTCCACCACTGAAAGCACTGCGTCAGAATTTGGCTTCGTCAGCAGTTTTAAATAACCTTATTTCGTCAACGCGCTAGTCATATGAGGTCATGCAGAGGCCCAGGGGGAATCTTCTGTCAAACTTTTCTCAAATCTTAAAAGACATCTTTTTTTTTTCTAAATAATTTTTCACTCATTGTCCGCCCATGAAAAAGTTGTCTTAATGAGAATAACGATCATTACGAGGAGTGGTTTCCTTAAAGTGTCAAATCTTTCCACTAAAACACGTTAATTATAACTAACGACGACTCCATTGAGAATTTTTCTTTCAAATTTAATTTCAAAATTTGGAATTTACGTCCACCTTAGAGTCGAGACAAATGGAAACAATTTGCGGAAAAGCTGAGAGTGCTTCACGTTAAATTTCTTTCTCTACGACGCCCCTGACCAAATTGTTCCTTTAAAATCACACTGGATATCAATATACAGATTGTCTTTTCCGTCCATTGTTCGTGACGTCATTGAGATTTTCATTTAGTTTAATTGGAGTTGAAATGAAGTAGGTTAATTGATCTAAGGTTTGTGAGACCCGCAGACCTGCGATCACAGGACCTCACCACCGATACGCTTGGCTCTGCTTTCATCATACACTTACTTTTGGGGATGAATAACAGAAATTGCGAGACAGCGGACGTTTCGATTTCGGACAATGGAGCAGGAGTCTGGTTCGTCACTTGACGTACGAGAATTTGGCGTCGGCAGTGCGTTAGTCACTCCTGCAGACGCCGCTATTTTTACCGTCCAATGGCGGCTCCTGAAGGGAACAGCTTTCTTCGACGACGTAAGACACAGACTCTCTGTGGCAACAATTCATTTCCAACAGCAGCCTATAAAGGTGATCTACAAGTTTTATCAATGAAGTTGCATAAAGCTTCAACGATCATTAATTACCTAGCTCAAGTGTTATCACTGATATTGATACATAACATCATTGGGATAAATAACTGATTTCTATTACTGTTACGGATATTTGACACCGATTACATTGCACGATTCACCAAAAGTTAACAACAAGTAATAAATTAAGAAAGAACATTTTTATAAAAGAAATGTATTGATAAAAGCCACATTTTAAATTCTTAAGCTTACTCAGATTTGAACAGAAGATAATAAATAAGAAGAATATGCGGACCCGTCATGGAACATGGGGAGTGGAAAATTCGATAATGAAGAGATTTACCAAATCATAAATGGAAAATATATAATACGATACATAAAATCTTTAAGACTGCAATGGATGGGCCATCTCAATAGTATGGACACAAATAGAACACCGTCAAAAGTATTCAAAGCTAGACTATATTCGACAAGAAAGAAAGGAAGACCAAGAACGAGATGGATGGAGGATTATGAAAATGAGAGAATGGAGAGAAAAGATCAGGGATAGACAGGTATGGAGGCGTATTGTGAAGGAGGCCAAGGTCTACACAGAGCTGTAGTGCCGTGCAGGAAGGAATTCATTGGAGGGTTAGACCATATGAAATAAGACCATGTTGGCGATGCGTCACGATAGTACATTCACTGGAACTTCCGTGGCCACAAGCCATCATACTGGTGCACAGCTGTGCATTATTGGTCTATGTAACTTTGTAATAACTATTTATGCATAATATGAGATCATCATTGAAAACTCCTCGCTCCCCGGAATTCCAATCCTTTGATACTTTTAAGCGAATCCAATAAATATAGTCATGCTCCTATGTTTTACTGTTCACTTTAAACTAATTTCTGTCCTTTGTAATAGAAAATTTATGCATCCAACATGCTTGAACTCTGTCTTTACCACCCTTGTACGATTCCAAGAAAAATGTCCTACACCAAAGACTTCAGAAATTTTTTCTTCTATATTTTCAAACTCCGTTTTCTCCTCAAAAGGGTTTATTTCCTATTTAGAAAAGCTTATAATGTCTCTTCGGATTTACAACACTACCAAGGTTGAACAATGCAATTTCTCGCCTCAGCTTTGGTTTAATAAATGGTGGT
The DNA here is from genome assembly GCA_034510155.1 of Eucriotettix oculatus. Taxonomy (NCBI): domain Eukaryota; kingdom Metazoa; phylum Arthropoda; class Insecta; order Orthoptera; family Tetrigidae; genus Eucriotettix; species Eucriotettix oculatus. The sequence continues at coordinate 69,321,831 of CM067381.1, read as the reverse complement.
GTCAGTCTTTGTTCATGTTCGCATTAAGAAAGAATCAAAAAACGTAAACTTAGAAACAGAAATTCAAAAGTTAATAATAGATCCAAGAATTGGCAAGAAAAGTTTGATGTCCTTCTTTTATTTAATGGCCAACAATAGGCGGAGGCGCAAATAACATGGAACTACTCCATCCTCACAAAAAAAAAATAGGATGCGCTTGTCCCGAGAGGTCTTTCATCACGACAAAAGCGTTTTCCCTCTCTTTCCCTTCCCCTTATTACGGAATGTTGCTTTGTTCATTGTTTCTGCAAAACCGTTGAATTGCTGCGGCTAAAGGAAACGCTCCAGAGGACTGACATTTCTTTATACACTCCAATTTTCAGGTGGAGAAACGAGTAATATTTCACGTTACAATTCTCCATTAGAGGACTTTACCTGTTTGAAGAGAGAGAGAGTGACAATATAAATCCTCAAACGACGGTAAAAATGGCAATAAAGAGAATTAGCTTTTGTTGGAAGATATGCCAGAAACATTGGAATAGCGGCTTTTGATTAAACTTAAACAAACAAATGATAATATTGTTCTTAGAACACTGGCCTATGAAAAATAAGATTGTATTCAGATAGTGCATAAATAATGTGTTTGAAAGAAGATATAAAATACGTCAGTTTTATGGCAGACATCACATGTTAAGAGTCAATATTTAGAAACATGTAAAATTGGCGTTCCTAGTTTTTGTAAAGGTTTAGTAAATGTAGTGCTAATTTATTTAAAGGGGAAATGGTTGGCATTGAGCTCAGGGGTATCATAAAGCAAACACTGTAAGTAAGGCTTCTATAATCTCTGAAAGTAGCAATTTTAGTTCAGGGGTTTATTAGCCCTAATTCTATGGAAACAAGGGAGGTGAAAAGAAAAAACAAAGAATATGATCACGAATCGCAAAGGCCAAGGTAGCTTTCACGAAGGAAGGAGCTCTACTGACAATAAAATTTAAGGAAGAGGAAGAATAAATTTACACGTTTTGAAATAAAGTGGACAAATACTGCAAAAATGAGAGTAGGAAGAGTAAATGAAGTGAGATCAATTTTGACTACATTTATTGAGTGAAAGGCAAACAGGACAGGATTCATTCTAAGGATACGTTGTTTACTGCACGACTTTATCAAAGGACAAATGGGTATAGTTTCAGGTCGTGGAAGAAGAAAGCTTGCAGCTGCTAGACGACTTGATGGGAGAATGAAGAATAAATTGGGTGGTGAAGAAGGAGGGCCAAGTTCAAGGATCTGCCAACAGGAAAAACATTTAGTATTACCATAAGAAAACTGAAATGAATATGAGGGGTTTCAATATTTGAAATACAGAATTATTATATAAAATAAAAAATTCATTTACTTAAAATTCGTTAATTTACAATACAATAATAATTTAATCAGTTTCCAAGTCGGCCTCTTTTCTAATTAACACCAATTACTTTATACAATCATTAAATTTCTTACAAACTAGAGACATGAAATGTATACTGGGGTCGGCTTTGCGGGACTTCTATTAGAAATTCACATCCCTACACGTGATTGGCATTAAGAGGAAATAGGAAAAAGGTTACTCACAGAAGAATTACTTTTTTTTAGATTAGCTTCCAAGCTAATCACCACTGGAACCACCGTATATCGTTCCAAATTAAATACTTTAACTTTCTTGTAGAACAGTGAGCACATTCCTCATTTAATTTTCTTATTCGCCGCCACGGACAAGAGCAAGCATTCCGCCCATTATGCAAATGTTCACAGCCGATTGATAATTCCAATCTCTTACTTTCCAACTTATTACTCTTTAATGTCCATTGCTTAATAACGACTGCTTACTATCCACTGCTCAATCGTGAAGTCAAAAATCATTTTTCCCCACTCCATTATTTCATTTCTTTCGGTATCGCGGACCCGATGCTCTCCAATCATAAGTATTTATCTTCCGTCTTTGGATGTTTTGGGAAAAACACCATTGTCTCGCCAGATTACATATTTTTCGGAATCTCAATGAATTCAGAAAACCCAGGCTGGGGCCAACTTGTCTAGGTTTTATTACCCCGGACTGTAACCCTCTTCAACTGCTCTGAAGCCGCCTGTCTTTGATTTTGTTCCGTATGTAGCCGTGTTTTACCATTACGCAACATTTGTTACAGGCAAACTAGATGTTTGAAGGAATGCTTACTATTAATGGGGGAATATGTTCCATGACCTGCAAAAAGTGTCCTGCCTTCGTTTCTCCGGGAACCATGTTTAAAACAACAAACCAGCCACGAGTCTCGAATCGAAGGAGAAAACTTGAGAGAGGAAATGTCTCAGTTTCATAGTTGAAGATGGTTTGTAACGCGATGGTGAACCCAGCGAAGGTACTTTTGAAAAATACTTTTCCACGATGCTTAGTTGAACTTGATTATAAACTGGATAGCGCGCACATAGTGTTCCTTAGTCGGAACGCGATTTTATTCAGGCGCCATCTGAATGTGGGTAGGTGGGGGTGTAGTTCAGTGATTCCTTGGTCAGAATGCTACGATGCCGAATTTACTGCCCTCTCGCAAGAACATACACCGAGTTCAGGAAAGTAGGTAAGGATGTTGTCAGCATACGGTTCCGGAGGATACAGTTACGCGTAATGGGTAAATCACCTGATCCGTCTGTAAGAGGTGTGCATGTGCTCCAGCTGTCGGCCTGGAGTCCAGGTGGAGACGATGCTGGAGGCTGCAACGCGACACCGCTCCTCCTCCAGCTGCTGCCCTCCGGCACGCGACACTCCCCTCAGATTCTTCTTCACACACACCCCGACAAACATACACACTCTCTCTCCTGAGCTGGAAATCGCCAACTCATTTATTATACAGAAACTCTCGTTCCACGCATACAACTATCGGATAATGTTGGTTACCGTTGACTTTTATTAAGTAAAAGGCCGTAAGGTTTATGCTCCATAACGAAAACAAGCTTAAAATTTTGAGTAAATCAGGTGAAAGGAGTTTAGCCTTTGTTCTTGAGATAAGTCAGAAACGACACCGAAGAAGTTCAGTAGACCTGAGAGGAAACTGAAAACTATCATGTGAGTGGTGGCGTAAATAGGTTCAGCATTAATTTTTGCTGTCTCCCTGCGTCACTATTTGTGTAACATACCATTCAGCTACTTCTCCTAACTTTTTTATATTCAATCCAACCAAATATTTTTTTTTGGGTAACAGGCTACATGAGGGTGATCCTGAAGCAGGCAACTCCCCTTTAATAGCATAGGAAGGGACTTGAAAAAGGGAGGAGGTGGAAGGTAGAGCAAGGTAGTCAGTCCAGGGTTGACTAGGGCCCCCAGGCTATAGTGTAAGGATCCTACCCGGTGTTTCACCTAAAGATGATGCAGGGAAAAACCCTAGAAAACCTGCATCAGGTAGGTCGGGCTAGTGGGTACTACTCCTGCGCCCTTCTGATGACGACGGGGAGACTGGATTGCTGTGGGAACGCAACAAACCCGCCTCCGTGCCGCCTTGATCAGTATTGAGAGGCAGTTGGCCGACTGGTCCAATGGGATCAGCGAACAACTCTTGCCGTATGCCGAATTTTCTTATACCAATCATCCGATGATTGGTAAGAAATTTTGGTGTTTAAGGGTGATCCTATCAGAGACGCAACAAACCCGCCTCCGTGCCTTGATCAGTATTGAGAGGCAGTTGGCCGACTGGTCCAATGGGATCAGCGAACAACTCTTGCCGTATGCCGAATTTTCTTATACCAATCATCCGATGATTGGTAAGAAATTTTGGTGTTTAAGGGTGATCCTATCAGAGAAGTTTTCTGCCAGTCTTTCTACATTTTCAGGCCCCACGGTAATCATCTGCTCTGCGACTTTAGGTTTGTCCCTTATGCGTTCCTATACCATTCAACCGACTGCCATGGAGTATTAGTGTATTGTAGTGTTCAGCCCAGAGAAGGCTTCTGTCGACCTTTCGAAGATTTAGTTTTCCATCCTTACCTCCTTTCTGACCAATAAAGGTCCTACGCTGAATACACATACAACTTACAACAGGATAGATTATGACCTCACGCAACCAGCCAAGCTAGATGATTTAACTTCTGTTAAGCATGGAATAATGTTTAAATTTAACAAACATTTTATTAAAGTAATGATTCTTTATAATTAGTTAATAAATATTGAAAATGTTTAATAAGCTGCAGTGCGAATGACACTGGCTGCTATATAACGAATAGGCACTAAATTCTATGTATCAGATATCTACACACAATATTTCACGCTAATCAGACCGAAGAAATGGTTCACCTTATAAACTATGCTGTGTATTTTTCTGTGTAAGGTACCAGTAGATTTCTTGACTCGATTGATACTGAGGCGTAGCGGTGGTTTTGATCAAATTCAGCTGTCATACAGTAGGGGGAGTGAAAAGGTAATTTTTTTTAATGTGACGTTCTTGCTGACGGTTTAATTACGTGCTGACAAAGCGATTTCTGTTGAATAAAATACTGTAGCTGGGGTAAATGCACCCAGATAGTTTAAAATAAATTCTAATATGAATTACTCAGTAAACGTTTTGGAGGCACCGACGTCTTCACAATAAAAAACGTCCGTGAAGTTTACATAGAAATTTTTGTACTTTTTTTTATCTTGCAATATTTAGGAAGCTTTTAGTGATCCATAAAATTAATGAAGTTACAATTAAGCAGATTATGGCCGAACTGTGCGCATATAAAATTACCGGCTGTGAATATTGCGTGGACCGCTGCTATTGCTTGTATATCGTCGTTCGTTTCCGCCAGCCTTGAGTGCTGCTTGCGTCTTTGGCAAGGCGGTATCTGCCTCTCTTTTAAGAGAGCCGGCCTGATATCGAGGTCCAGCCAGGCGCACAGCTTCAGACAAACTACTACTACTACTATTTTTATGGACAGCCGGAGGTCGAACTGTATCACCATTGCACCACCACCACCACCATTCACTCAAATCAATACCTACAAGTGTTAGCCAAAAAAATTAAATACCTGTGTAACGTTGCGCAAACTGTTTGATCGTGTATGGGGTCCCATACAAAACATTTGACTTACGTCATCCATACCAAAGTCAAACAATGGTATGGATGACATAAGTCAAATGTTTTTTTGTGTGGGACCCCATACACGATCAAACAGTTTGCGCAACAATTTGGGTCGTGTATGGCGTAGATTGGGTTATTGAACAATCTGCTTGAAACATAAGTAAGCTACGCAACTCTTCCGCGTTTTGACGACTGGTTTAAACGTGTATGGCGGAGATGGTCAAACAGTGGTGGCGCATGCGTCAAATGCGGCGCTTCCGACGATTAAAAGTGGCGCATTGCATCCTTAAGCCTGTTTATATTTCGGAGGAGAAGTTCCTTTACATTATTAAAAAGCATTTTATAGTTAGACATATATATTAAAATAAATAGAACGAATGACTAAAAGTCACCAATGGAAGAATAACAGGTCTTCAGACAGCCAATTCCAAATTCCTAGCTGGTCTAGCTAGCTCTCAGTGCCAACAAGTACAGTCCAGAGTAATCTTCAGCAAACGAAACTCTGTCAGCATCATGCAGCATCATGAAGCTATTACCATCTCGTTCAGGAACATCATTCTTGACTTTAGGAATTTGGTGATACCTTAAAGTGGAGTAAATGAATTCATTTAACTGCGTCTAAGTTATTTCTTTTTCGGATGAAATCTTCACGGTCAACCAACCGGGTCAGGTATTTAAAAGAACACAACGTTTAACCGTGAAGATTTCATCCGAATTATTCACCGGGAAAGTCTACGTTCATTAATTATTTCTTTTTGTTCCCTAAGCGAAGCAGATTCTATCCTCATATCTATTTACCAACCCCTAACCATGAACGTAAGACAAATTGTGGTAGGGAAATGGTTGGCCACCCCTGGTGTTTGGCATTGTTTGACTGAGAGAAGATCTTGTTTAAAATTATTTGGAATTTAATTTCGTCTCCCATTATTTAATCATTATTACTTATTCCAATGGCGACTTTAAGAAGTGTTGAAGAACAAGGAATTTAGTGAAGTTGACCTCAAAGGAGACAGGGCTGAAGTGCGCGTTAAGTTTAATGCTCGTCGTACTTCGTACCGAAGAGAAATAAAGAAAATGTTTTACAGGTGGCTAAGGATCAGAAGATGTTTCTTCTTCTTCCAATGGCTTCCAACAGCCCTCTTGAGGGCCTAGGCCTACCGAGGCGGCTGCGGACTGTCATCTGACGTGACACATTCAGACTTTGGGGTGATACGTGGTCAGTCAGTGTATCAATCCCCCATGACGTCACAAACATCCAAGCCCATGCCAGGATTCGAACCCGGGACCCCTGAGTTGTGAGGCAGGAACTAGTGGCTAACCACTACACCACAGGAGGTCGGCACAGAAGATGTTTAGATATATAATTTATGGAACTTTATCGATAATGATTCTTTTAGGGACCAGGAGATTCAAATGCAAGGAACGACCACAAGGGACGAAACTGAAAACAAGAAAAAAATACGAAACGAATGACACGCTATAAATTGTGAAAACTGGTTTTTGGATAACAGAATAATTAAAAAAATGTTTTTAAAACCCAGTAGGGTACCAAAAGAAGGTAAAATGTAGAACAATCTCATTTCATTTTCGAACAACTAAGTAGATGTTTCCTTAGTATCTTCTCCCAAAAAAATTCGAAAACAATCGATTTCTTCTTGAGAACACCACAAAATAAAATGACGTTTGTTTGTACAAGGTTTATGCATCAATGTATACGAGTTTATACAAACACGACTGACGCGCAAACGGTTCTATCGTGCATGGGAAAAGACATTTACAGATTCAATTGCATTAAGATTGGTTTTAATATGCAAGATTTAAGAGATAACTTTTCAAAGTCCAAGAATGATGAGCTATCAAATTTGGACAGATCATTAAGCGTTCATTAATCGCAGTTTTACTTACTTCGGGTTCCAAACTAGTACTACTTGGCAAATTTATTTATTTCTCATATTAAAACTCTGGAAGATATTATTTATTATCTACGTCGAGTTCTGTCCCTCAACGAGAAAGAGACTTCTATGTAAATGAAAGCAGTAGAAGTTGAATTTGCCTTTACGAACATCATTAGATAAGGAAGGACTTGAAGAAGGCATTCAATCACAACTACGGAGGAAGTTTTTTCCAAGCTCTTTTTTTTTGAATGCAGTTCCAGCTTAAGCATCTGAAAGTAGAATCATATATACGGTTTCTCTTAAGCAGAAGCCAGGTTTCAACGAAACTGACCCTCATTAATGTGTGGTACCTATGGATAGATAATTTTTCAGTGATGTTTCCTCGGTCCTTATTTTTCTCTACGAGTAATAATCTTGGATTAACTATAAGGAATTTGTTGACTAAAAAAAGGAAACTTTCGTCATCTTTGGCAATCTTCCACCAACTTCGTTTGTCAATCACTCCTGACGGTGGAATACCATACAAATTACACATTAATAACTAGTGCAATGTTAATCTTTTTAAGTCCTATATTAAGGATGAAACGTTGTGAAATATTCTTTTCATACATTTCTGTGTCGACTAAAATATTTTGACTTCTGTCCTGATTATTTGATTGTAAAGAAATGTAAATTTCTGTCAACCATTAATAAACTTCGTTTCTAAAAAACATGACTTTTAAGAATATTCGTATTTTCTTCGAATAGTTTTTCTATTTCAATCTGATGAAATCTCTATTATGTACTTTATATGTTTTTATTGGACATTTCCACTACATTAAAAACAATACATATCTACTTATCTAAAAACATTTATCAGAGCATCAGCATATATGCCACAGCGTCCAAACTATTGGTCCGAATTCGACCAAATTTGGTACACGTGTTCCTCAGGGCCCAAAAAGTTGCTCATGATCTTTAAATATTGTACGTGAAGAAAGTAAAAATTCATTTTACGTAAAAGGCTTCGTTTCCCATACAAGGATGCGGGTTGCCATTTTCTTGATCTGTAATACTATATATTTTTTAAATATTAAAAATTTCGCGTAGTGAAGGCAGCAGAGAGCCAAATCCCATAGAAATAGTAAACCTCTTGGCATTGTCGATACGATATATACGTAAATAAATTTCATTTTTCACGCCAGGTAAATTTTAATATTTAGAATATTCTCTTTTTTAAAAGGAAATGAAATATGCATTCATCACAGGTAAAAGTATTAAACTAACTAAACTTTAATAACCATATTACAGTATATATGAGAAAAAAGTGATAATGTCACCTAACCTTCGTTGTTTACACTTTTTGAAGGTGTTTTGTCGGTGGATTTCCGCCTCTAGTAAAGTCTGTAATCATCTTCAAGAAACGAGTTAGGAATTATTTTCATTGCCTCATCCAGACGCATCAGTAGATAGATATCTTTATTTCCAAGGTGGAACCTGAGCTACAACGAAAAAAAAAATCACTTTTGGAACCCCTTCCAAGTTAACGCCAGTTCAAAAAATGAGGATTTTAGAAAAAAAATTCTGAGGACACACGGTCGACTGTAAAATACGATTCTCTACAATTTTGGTCAAATAACTGTTTCTTCTCTGGACAAACTGAAATGGGTCAAAATGCCCCTTTTCTGTACATTTTGACAATTTTTCGCCCATTTACACAACCAAGGGGACTCACAATTTTTTTTTTGGATCTGATACAGAAATAGATTGTAGTGCACCCTCAAGTACTGTAATAAACTTATATTTAATTACATTTGTATTTAATTATTAACGAGAACCCGAGGATCGCCGGGTACTTCAGCTAGTGTATAAAATTGTTAAGAATGATAGACGTAAGAACTACGGAGATATGGAGGTATAACTGGATAGCACGATGGAAATACATGGATAACATCATGAAACCAAATAAATGACTGACTTCAAATAAAATATTTAAATTTCTTTAGGTTTTAATATTTATTTGCTTCCTACTTTATCGAGTAAACCTTTGACAAATGAAAATAGAAATTGCATTTAAAGTCAATGTCGATACGCGACAATTGTTTTTCAAGCCATTCTGGTGGATGCTAAGCATTTCAGGGAGCCGTGACATCAAATATAGCAATATTTATGTGGATAGATAGAAACAAATTAATTTTTAACGGGTTCATGTGTTAAAAACGTTTCCAATATTTTTTGTGAAAATGGTTTGCCGGAATGATCTGTCTATCTATCATATTATTTCCGTCATCTGTCAGACATAGAAGTAGAATTCGTCATCATATAATAGAAAAAAAGAAGAATATGAAACTGAAAGATAAGAAATAGTCAGTAATAATAAATAAAAAATGGAACACAATGGTCCTGAACCATGTAGGTATTTCAGGCAAACGTAAATAAATATTCGAATATGTTTCGAATTTTTAAACTGAAAGTAACATATATATACTACGAAAGAAGTCGAGATAATGAATATTAATAATATTTAAAATAGATGTTCTTCGGGGAAAATACAAATCTGACATTTATTTTTCCAAAACCATGTACAAACTAAATAAAAATAAATAAGAGGAATGTTATCTTTCTCCTTAACGTAATTAGTACAGCTATGAGAAAACAATTTCTAGGACGGGAAACACACACACTCTCTCTCTCTCTCTCCTACGTTTCAAAGAATATTTAATATCGCCAGGCCAACGCAAACTCGGTGGAATCTTGCAATAATGAAGGTCACTTAATTAAGAGATACCTATGCTATAATGAAATTTTTATTATAATAAAGAGAGGGAAAAAAATTAATACTATGTGATGTAACGTAGCAATTTTTTTTTCTTCTCTATATTGGCAATTAACGTCGCAAAGATTCCTACAACTTTCCTTAAAATTTAATTTTTAACCCTTTTCCCCCTCAATTCCGATATTGGCGCAGAAATGAACCGTAGTAGGCAAAAAAAATGAAATCGTGAAAATTAATGGAATTGTCAAGAAAATTGAATTTTAGGCTAATCGAAAGATTATATATTAATATATTTAATTAGTAAAATTAACACAGGAAGAGGTAATGACTATTGTTCATAATGAAGCCTCAAAATTATAATTTCCTTTACTTTTTGGGTAACAGGCTACATGAGGGAGATCTTGGAACAGAAAAGTCTGCTATAATAGAATAGGAAGGGACGCCTAAAAATATATTTTTATATTTTAAATTTTACGAAATAAACTGTAAGAAATTTTTCATAAATTTTCATATAATTGTATTATAAGCATCACGCTTGTAAAATCTGTGTCTTCTAATTTGTACTTTTATACCGATTTATATCGGTACTGAAGAGGTTCCAAAGAAAGGAACGATATGCCGTGTTATTTTCATCAATATGTTCTAATTTTTTAGACTAATTTATTTGTGACTAATTTGGCTGTTGTATTCATTTATTTTAATGAAGTCAGAGAAATATAACACTGTTAGCCATCAGTGTAATATGATGTATAAGAAAAATTAATAAAAGCTTCGAATACTATTACTGACTTCGTTCGCGCGGAAATAGCTCTTACTATTTTGCCATATGGTATCATTTATTTATGATCGCTTCACGGCAAATCTTATAACTCGCAGCTGGTTTTGAACAGGTTTTACACTCTCTCTCGGTATTTTTTATCAAAGTTCTCATATGCCGAGACACCTTCACCTATTTTAGGAGGCATATGTACTGGGGTCGAAGACCTTGGGCATATGGCAAGAGTTGTCCGCTGATCCCATTGGATCAGTCGGCCAACTGCCTCCTGAAACTGGTGGAGACACGGAGAAGGGAATGCTGCGACCCCACAGCAGACTCGTCTCCCGTCAATCGTAGGGAAGGGCGTGAGAATAGTACCCAATGCCCGACCTACCTGATGCAGGTTTTATAGAGCTTTCCCTGCATCTCTTTAGGTGAAACACCGGGTAGGATCCTTAAACAACAACCCGGGGCCCTTGTTAACCCTTGGCTACCTTGCTCTACCTTCCGCATCCCCACTATATAATTCCCTTACTATGATATTAAAGGGGAGTTGCCTGTTTCAGGATCACCCTCATGTAGCCTGTTAACTAAAAAGAAAAATGCCAACCCTCCCTCTCTCTCATGCTGCCAAAATTACGCTTATAATAGCATAGTAAGTGGGATGAATGGTATAGGAACGCCTAATTAGACTTATAACCCGCAGTAGGTTTTCATGCCGGCTTTGACGCGGCAATTCTATCGATTTATAAATATTTACATTAATATATGTTGAGCTCTGCAAGATATCGCAATGAAACATACACGAAAATGTAAGGTAAAATTCCCGTTTCAATCCCTGAAATTATGATTCAAATCATCCTTTAAGCCGTTTCGGAGCATAAACAGATCAAGAGTGTAGGAAACCCGCTTTCAATTTTTTGGAGATTCAAACGCAAGTTTGCCAAGAAACCTTCCCGTAGAATTAACATTTATATAATATTAATAGAATTATCTAAATGAAATACATATGAGTCTTAAAGTTAAATTTTATGCTTCTAATCCCTCAAATTTTCATTGAAATCTGTTGAGCCTATTTGAGACAAACATACGGACTGACAGTCAGACATATAGACTGACAGACACTTCATTGGTATATATGCAAAAAATTATTAATTATTCCACTCCTTGAACCTTGGCTTCTCGAAAAGGTATTTGGAGTATGACTTTATAGGTTTTTTTTTCTTCTGGTGTTGATTTGACTAATTGTTCGTCAAGGTTTTGACGAATTATTTCCCTATACGATTTGAACGCAAACCATGGTCCATCGTACTTTTTCTTTTTGACAGAAGTGCCTCATTTACAAGAGATTTAGACAATGCTTTCCGCCAAGATACGAATTGATAATCGCACTTGATTAGGATCTGCCAACAGCGATGACAACTTGGTGAGTGAGTTACAGCCTTCACCGACTCGTGGCGTCTTTTCTCTTGGACTAGACTGCCGGAAATCCAGGCCAGAAATTAGCATGACAGATGCTCATCTGAGGTGAAGAGGTCGCCCGATAACCCCGCGTACCTTCTTGCATAAGAGGCCTTTGTCACACACAGGTTACACGCCTACTTTCCTGTAGGCAATGGCGCTTGTTCTTGTGTGGGAAAGGTCAGGGTCTAACAAGCAATCAATCTCGGTCCGTCCAATTACTGATCCGAGGGAAGACTCTATTCGATTGCATGACCGCATCAGTTTGAATCTTCAATTCTAAGGACCTACGCATTCCCCTCGTTAATTCTCTATAACAAGAGGCAACCAACTGACTCGAAATGTAACAAGTTTCAACGAAGTTTGGAGACCACATTTAGATTAGGCAGCAATAAAGGATGTAACTTACCTATAAACGCGACTTTCAATGAAATTATTATAGTTTTTGCACTGTATAGACGCAACACAAAAGAAAATTAAGTGAATTATTCGTTATTCACCATAAAAGTATACAATATAGAAAGTTTTTGTATTAACATTTTTTTTAATAAACAAAACAAATTAAAAAACACTTCAAATTAAAATAATATAGCAATGTAAGAGAAATATTTATAATATAAAACCAACTAGCGTTAATGAGGTGTATATTTTTTTTCTGACATAATATTTTTACTATTTATTGAAACTTAGTTCGATTTTACGCTAAAGGTACAGTTCATTCCTTTTTCTTTCAAGGTTAAAATTAGCATAAATAAATACACACACAGGCAATGGTCTAGGAAATATTTACATGATTCGTTGGCAATATCAAAGAAGAGCAACGCCATTAGTAAAAGTCAAACAGGTCAAGGGTTCGTTATTCACCATAAAAGTATACAATATAGAAAGTTTTTGTATTAACATTTTTTTAATAAACAAAACAAATTAAAAAACACTTCAAATTAAAATAATATAGCAATGGTATATTTAAGTAAATCAATTACATTATATAAAATAGAATACTAAAATAATAATCAATAGAAGTAGTTATCAATTTAGTACATGATTTAAAATAAATCATTTCATTAGAAATATAAATATTTTTAGTTTTATATTTCTGTAAAATAAATTTAATTCAATATTAAAAAATAGATGCAGAATTTCAAAGGGCCACGCAATATAATAATAATAATAATATCTGACTGTTTGGAAAACAATAAATAGTAAAGCAGCTTATAAGATAGAATAAAATTAATATAAACACTAGTTCGTACACGACGTTTCGTTTCCTAATCTCATCTGGAGTAATTTTCAGTATAGAAATGTTAAGAGAAATATTTATAATATAAAACGAACTAGCGTTAATGAGGTGTATATTTTTTTTCTGACATAATATTTTTACTATTTATTGAAACTTAGTTCGATTTTACGATAAAGGTACAGTTGATTCCTTTTTTCTTTCAAGGTTAAAATTAGCATAAATAAATACACACACAGGTAATGATCTAGGAAATATTTACATGATTCGTTGGCAATATCAAAGAAGAGCAACGCCATTAGTAAAAGTCAAAGAGGTCAAGGGTTCGTTATTCACCATAAAAGTATACAATGTAGAAAGTTTTTGTATTAACATTTTTTTTAATAAACAAAACAAATTAAAAAAACACTTCAAATTAAAATAATATAGCAATGGTATATTTAAGTAAATCAATTACATTATATAAAATAGAATACTAAAATAACATTAAATAGAAGTAGTTATCAATTTAGTACATGATTTAAAATAAATAATTTCATTAGAAATATAAATATTTTTAGTTTTATATTTCTGTAAAATAAATTTAATTCAATATTAAAAAATAGATGTAGAATTTCAAAGGGCCACGCAATATAATAATAATAATATCTGACTGTTTGGAAAATAATAAATAGTAAAGCAGCTTATAAGATAGAATAAAATTAATATAAACTTTAACACTAGTTCGTACACGACGTTTCGTTCCTAACCTCATCTGGAGTAATTTTAAGTATAGAAATATTTATAATATAAAACCAACTAGCGTTAATGAGGTGTATATTTTTTTTCTAACATAATATTTTTACTATTTATTGAAACTTAGTTCGATTTTACTCTAAAGGTACAGTTCATTCCTTTTTCTTTCAAGGGTAAAATTAGCATAAATAAATACACACACACAGGCAATGATCTAGGAAATATTTACATGATTCGTTGGCAATATCAAAGAAGAGCAACGCCATTAGTAAAAGTCAAAGAGGTCAAGGGTTAAGTACAATATGAGAATATTAGATTATATTAAAAACGTTGACAGGTAGATTATAATTCTAGATAAACTTATTACAATTTTCGACCGCAAAATAATTATTTGTTGATCATAAATTAGGGAATTTCGTTGACGTGTGCGGAATATTTTGAATATTTATAACGCATAATGTTTATATTAAGTCGACGTTGCCCATAAATTATTCCATTAATGTGTAACCGATAACGCAGTTGTGACGGTGGAGTCGGTTCTAGGGAGAGAAAAACAGTTCTGTTCTTCGTTCGAGAGCCGTTCGGCAGGAGCGTGTGATGTGCGGCGAGCACGCGTGTGAAACGTATAGCCAGCCTGTGTCCACTTATCCGCAGGCATTGCGTTACGGGAGCAAAACAGCTCTGGAAATCTGGACCACCAAAAAAAGGATGAAAAACAACAAGCAGCGCGCATTCCGATCAGTCGCGGCTCCGTCTGCGCCATTATTCCATTACCCCCTGGCGTCGGATGCCACGTCTTAGTGAAGAAATGGCCGTCGGAATCAGGACAGACATCAAAGTCAGCTACATTGTGGTTAACGTCTCCATGTGTGAGCTCTTTGACGGACACTCACAATACATGCTAGGTAACATATTTGTTTTCCGATATTTTTACCAAGCGTATATATTTATGAAATATTAAAGTTTGTAAAGCGAAAAACACTAATTTGTTTCAAACAAATGGCGAGTTTCATGAATACGCGACTAGAAATCGTTCAGCTCTAAGGTCGGACAAGCATCGCCTTGCTCTACACCAGAAAAGTATTCACAATACCCCCGGGGATAATTTTATACAACAGCCTTCCTTCCTTCCGCCAGAGGTTAAAAATAGTAACTACAAAAGCTTCGTGAAGCAGAGTAAAACTATTCTTTTAAATGGCGCTGCTGTTTTACTCTGTGGTACAGGATTTTCTTAATCGTCCTTCTAGTATTTAAATCAAGGTTCCTGCTGCAAGTGTTGAATGAGCTGCAAACTTGTAAAATAGCACATCACATATCTTAAAATTTCTATTCAGTTTTTTCTGCTCTTTTGTTTGTTTGTTTCATGTATATAGCTGCTGGAGCAAGGACAGTTTCCTGGTCCAAGTAGTTAAAACTCCATTGCGTGTTCCTCAGTGTGTGCTTGTTTGTGTTTCCCCCAGTGTGTGTCCGTGTTGTGTTTATATCGACTTTTGTCTATATACACTTTCTTTAACTAATTTATTTTAACTTTATTTGTCTTTAATTATGTACTTTATTTTGTTCATTTTTAATTTTTAATGTATGACGTATCCTATTTCCTCAATCGAGGATTAATGGAAACAACAATAAATCTAAATAGCACCGGACAACATGCTTTATTTTGTCTCACGAGTACCAACAGTTGAACTTGTAGTTTTTTGTCGTGTTTCAAATTTTTGTTTTTGATATTTTTCTAACACCCACAGATTATTTCATTCAAATTCTACTACACTCAGGAAATATTTTTTTTGTCGTCATGGAAAGAAAAATAAGCGATTCTGGTAGTATTATTTCTCCTGAATTCGAATATGATGTCAGCTTTTCTCCATAACCCAAGTTTTCCGAGATACGTATTATTTTCTACATTCTGAACTACACAATTTTAAGCTGGAGGCCTCCTTGCAACTAAACCGCTCGGATCTTTATACCTGCTCAAGAAAAGACATAATGATCGGGTGCATCAACTTCCTGACAAAGTTGGAATAAAGGTAGACGAGGAAAAATCGTAGGAATCCTTTATAAAGAAATGGAGTCCACATAACATCTCGAGAAGACAGCTACTTTCTAGGTCTCCTCAACCTATCTGCTGCAATTAATTGTAACACCACCCTGAAGGTGCCGCACATGTTCTTTGACTGCCCCCCGCTATGACACCATCAGAAGGTCCACGCTTGCAAACTCCTCCAGTCTTCTGAAATTCACTGAAGAAATTGGTGCCAGTGTGAATGATTTTTTCGCTGGTCTAAGAGTGATTGTCTTTTCTCTCTCTTTCTTCAGTGTTGTTCGCAATATCAATATATATATATTTTTGTTTTCTATTGTAATTAATATTTGTAATTGCCAAAAACGTCTCCTGTTGACCGAACTATAATATCAATAAATAAATATAGCAACGTGAAAATGACTAACAACCTACATGAAAGCATTGGAAGGGAATTAGAGAGATGAAATGCGGAAGGAAGTAAAAAAAGCAGTCAAGGGTTCACCAGTTTTCTTTTGTATAACAGGTTAATTGAGGGTGATCCTCAAAAAGGCAATTTCGCTTTAATAGCATAGGAAGGGAATCTAAGAGGTTGGGGGAGGGAGGATTTGAAAGGTAGAGAAGGTAGCCAAGGGTTGACTATGACCTTACCCGGTAATTCACCTAAAAGAAATACAGGGGGAACCCTAGAAAACCTGTATCAGGTAGATCGAGCTATTGGGTTCTATTTTCACGCCGTTCCTAATGACGGGAGATGATTTCCCCTTGAGGGTGACAACATTTCCTCCACCAGTATTAGGAAGCAGTTGGCCGACCGATCCAGTGGGATGAGTTTGAGGTTGCCTCGGCATGTGAGAACCTCGAAAAAAAAATTCTAACTGATGTACAAAGGAATAGAATTCGATGTTCTACTACATTTCGCCTGCGGAATATCTCTCCTGATGGTTCAGAATATTAGAATTAAAAAAAAAGTGTTTTGGGTAATCGAACGGAGGAAAATTACAATGATATTGTCAACGACTTTATAAAGTTTAGTAATATGTTTTTTAAAAGGACACTTCCTGCACTCACACCTAGATTTATTCTCGGAAAATCTTGGCGCAGGGAGTGATGATGATCACGGGGAACACTTTTATCAAGAGGTATCAAGGAAAGTAGGATCCTAATATACTAGCGATTATTGTTGGGCCAATGATAGGAATATTTCAGAGACGAAATATAGCGGAAAGTTGCCACCATTTCTTACTTTATAGGTTAGACAGAATGTTTAAAGTATTGTGTTTGATATTTTAAATGTCTGCCTCTCGGAAACCTTGCGTGATGGGGACAACCCGATTAAGAAGAATTACATACTTAACTTTCTGAGTAAAAAAAACCCTTTTTTGTTCCTAAGTATTACTAATATTGATGTATTAAATTTCAAGCATACCAGGTTTAATCAGTCAGTATTAATAAAACATGTCATCATACAGATGAAAACACTGAACTATCAACGGGGAAAACAGTTCTTGGAAGATAACGTCACACTCGTGGAATATTATTATCTATCCCAAAGGAAAGAAGCAGACTAACATCATTTTAATTCGAATACAAACAAACACTCAAATCCGATTATAATTTATATTGCTCTGGGAAAAAAATAATAATAAAACGGCTATCATGATCACTAACGGCGGCGGGGTCCGTTTTGCATAAACATGTTTTTATGTTCGATTACTTACCATTGCCGAAAGTCGATCGGAAAATTGTTAACTAAAGCAGCACCAAAATTGGTAAAACGGAATCATGGACAGGTGTTCCTGGCGGAACGGCAAATTTATGCTCAATTCCGCCCTGGTGAAACGGTATCTAATTTCAATAATAATGAATTTGAAGAATCTGGAAAAGTGGAAACTCGTGTACAACAATCAGGAAAAGCTTGTCAGAAATTTCAACCACTCAATATGTATATTATTATTATAGATAAAATTAGAATTTTTAACACGCAATTATCATTTCAATATAATTCCACAATGACTAACGCAATAAAGTAGTAAGTTCAGAGATCTATATTTGATCTTTGCGAAAAAAAGTATGAATAAAACGTGAACATGGATAAACATGCAAATATATACCACAAATGCCGAACGGAAAACAACGCGACAGATATTCCAATCAATTTTTATATTATAATGGGCAAGGAGACGATTCAGAATTAACTGTAATCAAAAATTACTTGAACATAGGTATGTTAACAAAAATTTCTAAAATACTGCGTCTTTTTCTATAATTCGTGGACGTTATCTGATATTCCCTACAAATAAATTAAAACAAAGACGAGATCAAAGAAGCAATCAAAATCTTGCCATATATATATATATATATATGGAATTTACCATTATAGGACCAACAATAGGATTTTTTATTTAAAATTTTAGACGTAATTGATTTCAGAATCTAATCAATAAAAGCTGGTTATTTGCATTATGTTTATTGTCAATTGAATGTTTGTCACAAGGTTTTTTAAATTATTATTTTTTTCTTATTTAGGAAATTTAATATTTCTGTAATTTTTAAATCAGTTAATTCCTTCCTTATTTTGTTAAAACTCAATAAAGATAATCAAAATACTTTTGAGTGCCATAAAGTTTTTTTTAAAAAATTTCGTGTAATAATTATTCTTATTGTTCATATCGGTCAGATTAAACAATTTCTGTCAACTATAAATATGGATAAAAATTTTCCATATTATATACATTAACCAATTACAAAACATTGTCTAGAAACTAAATCATTCTTTTACTTTTGATAATAATACTGTCATTTTAATAAAGAAATAATATGGTGAAATTTTTGAAATGGTACATATTAAGTCCCAATATATTTTCTGTTAATATACAAAAAAGGTACTTCTGAAATAAATTCATTGTATGTTTGTTTGTTAAATATTCTTTGTTCTTTTATGTTTTTATATTATCTTTGCTAATATTATTTCAGTTTGTTATAAATGTTGGTCGAAACGTCTAGATTCTAAATCTAAAGTCTACATTTCTAAATTCTTGTTCAAAAGTTTTAGTGTTATTGTCTGTTATACGGACCGATAATTCTTATTTTAAGTGTGACTTGGACGTTAAATACTCTTCTTTATTTATACTATCTAACAAAAGTTGCAGCCTTCACCGGGAATTTAGTAAATTGCATTATGTTTATTTAAATTGTTGATTTAATCTTTACGGTTTTAATAAATGATAAATAATTGGCGGATTTATAAATCAGTGACGTGCTATCTAAATAAATAAATAAATAAAATTGAGGCCAAGTAAAGCAGCAAATAAATTTAATTAATTAACATAAATACAACGTTTCATCCAACTTTGTGGACTTCTTCAGGAGAGTTTTTTAAAATCTGTTAACTGTATACATTAAGAGTAATTTAGTTTCGCGAGGGTTACAACCGAAAATGATTTACTTCATCAATTTAAAAATTTACCTGAAGAAGTCCAAAAAGTTGGATGAAACGTTGTATATATATTATTTAAATACGAATTAAATTTATTTGCTGATATATTTGGATGTATTTTTATTTATTTATTATTAAACATAATGTGAGAAAAATGTTGTTTAGAAGTGCTATTTAAATAACTAAAGGCAAACAAATAGCAGATTATAAACGAAAAACAACGCAATGGAGAGAAAAGCGTCTTTCCAAATCTGGAAAGGAAGAAACGAGAGTTATGATGAATGAAAGAGCTGTATTGAAGCTGTATTTGCCGCCGGAAAGCAAAAAATTATTGATAGGGAAAAATGTGACAGAGTAAGATATCAAGGTCCCTTGCGTAATGCTTGATAACGAGGCCCGGTTACTTATGTAACGGAGCAGGTGTTCTTTGCAAAGAATTTGGGAAACTGAGGTTACACACGGGACCAATGCTAATTAATCCAGATGTGCTTTGCCGAGGAATTCATCCGTCAGTTCGATTTAGGGACAAAGAGTGCCTGTGACTATCAACTACGGAGAGAGAAAAAAAGGGGGAACGATGAACATGACAGTGGATTATTCGCCACCACTGGCAAAATATATCACAGCAAAACTTAAGAAATGTACAGGGGAGCGGGGGCGGGGGAGTGACTGAAAAATTCAATACCTGGGTCAAGATAACGACTGATATCCTGTCATATTACTGCATTAAAATTAATAAAACAATAAATGACCAAAAGTGGAAGGATTTAAATTAAAAATAGACGTTTCACCCTCAACTATCGGGACCTCTTCAGTTCTTTATATAAAAAATTCGTATAATTACAATTACGCTGTGAAATGCAAAATAAATAAACTTTGTATGATATGGTTACTTACAGTTGAAACCTTAACAGAAAATTTGTGGTACGTTCAGGACCAAAATCAGGGTTAATTATTTTTATAAATCAAAGAATTCAAACTATTGCTAATATATTTATTAATGAAACTGGGAAGATAATAATTTAAAAATAGATTACATATTTTCTCCAAATTATCCTTGTGGAATTTGTGCTGAGTTGATTTAACAGCCATGTCTACCATATTAAAAACCATAACTCTTTTAATGTTTGAGGTGGTTATTTTAATAGAAATGAATGTTCTATTATTAAAACAAAAGATTGAAACTTAAAAAAAGAAAGTTAATAGTATGATTATGATCCAATCGGTCAGTAAATTTTAATTTGGGGCGATGAAAAATATTAATGAAAGTATTAAATTAAGTATGCAAATAATGGGGACGTCTTTTGGAGAAATAGGATCGTTGACGTTCTAGCGAAATCAATTAAATATCTTCTGTAGTCAATTAAATTAATTTAAAAGGACTGGTTCATATCAATCAATTAATTAGTCTTTAAAAACAACCCGATTTATTTTTCAGTCCAATTCACGTATCCTCTCTCCTCCTCAGTATCTTTCGACTATATTGTCATTTTCAACCGTTATCTAATTTAAAGCAGCATTATAATTCTATTTTGCAACATTGTAGCAATCTTGTTATGTCATACTTGATACACTCCACATATATGTGGTTGAAAATGACAATATAAAATAACTTATTACTGGAGCAAAGGGAAAACGTCAAATCAATATATAATCAAAAATACAATTCTCGGGTGTCAACGTGGGTCAAAACCGAAAATTGTATTTAGAACAAATTAATCGGTAAATCCTTCGCTCTGTAGTATAAATTCAGGATGTGCGAAATCAAAACTTGAGGAGGATATGTGAATTGGACTGAAAAATAAATCGGGTTGTTTTTAAAGACTAATTAATCAATTAAATATGTTTTCAATGTAATAAGTGTAAAGGATTGTATCGAAATATGTCGTACTTAGTTTAAATACATAATTCTATGTTTATTCCCTTGAGTGTGTCATTTCTACTACTGGAACGGTTTAATTTTAAGTAATCAATGCCAATGATTTCAACCAAAAAGGAAATGAGCGCTGCCTATGGACTGAATTTTAACGCAATGGGAAACCTATATATATGGGAAACAGGTTAGGACTACCATCGTATTCTAGATAGCTTTGGTTTGTCTAACAAAATCGAACCTGAGAAACGTACAGATCTCGTGACGTCATAGTGACGTAGTATAAACAACTTGTGTACAGTCGAGAAACAGCCTCTGGCGCCTATTGGGTCGACGGTATAACGTTTTCACTTGTTTGAATTCATGCAGAGATTCGTAAGGGATTTGGTAGCGAGGTCTGAACGTTCTATTTTTATTATTAATATGAAAAATATTTCAAGTCATCAGTATTTAGTTTCTGAAAGTCTCTTCAACGTGTAACATTCTTTCACTTCGCAATTAGAAAGAATAATCGGTTGTGCCAGAGTTTTAACCTGGGATTTATGGATCCAAAATTAAATTTGTGACGTATGGTGTGTTATTCTTAAAAGGACCAACAGAAAATAACAATTATGTTCAGGTCTATGACTGTAAGAGTTCCACGTTGTGCCTTCCATATTTCCGCTTGGAATCCTGAGTCAATATAAAAGAAGTCTCTTGATGCTGAAGTTAATGTATCCACACAAGATAAGAACGCTGTGTCCACCCGGAAATGGGGTTTCGTGGCCTCATTACTCTTAATAAAAGCCCACAGAGGCGACATGGGGAGTTTTAGCGAAGAGTTCCGTAATGAACTTATTTATCAACGCAATTCAGCGTCCTCGGCCTCTGCTACGAGTTTCGTTGAAGGTGCAATCAAATGACTCTCGGGTTTCGGTGACTGAAGAATAATACTGTGCGCATTATGAACCATACAAAGTGATACAGTAAATAGACGAACACGAGTATTTTTATGAAAAATAAAGATAAAAATTGATGATAACGTCAGAATATGTAATACTATTTATTAAACAATATCGTGAATTGGTGAAGTGGCGTACATGCGGGTTAGCAGTCGGGTAAGCTCGGTTCATTACGTCTTGAACTGTTTTAATAAGAAGCGTCTCATAATTTGGAGACTGACATGAAAACGTTGATAATAAGAGAGTTATTTCTGAATATTATTCAATATTTTTTCATTAGTAAATGTCTTTTTTTAATTCACTGTTGTTTACTTTACATAAATTATACAAATATATAATAAAATACAGGCAAGGGTGTAGAGATTATGAAGCTGAAACTTTAACTGAAGTTCTAAAACAACTAAGTTCACAAATTGATTCACTGTAAAGCATTGTACGAGATATTAAAGTTTAAGTATTTGCGTGCTTCTTCCCGGCAGTATAAAAATTATATCAATATCTAGATGCCGGAATAAAGGTCGGAAGATCTCACTCAGCAAATAAAAACCAACTAATGGACTTGAGACGAAGATGATGCTTATCACTAAAAAACTTTAAGAAACATATAGATGTGATACTAAAAGACTGGCCTGGAAAAGTGCAATGAAATGAGTTTTGCCGACGATTAAATAGTAACATAAGGCAACGAGTATGAGGCAGGATATAATAAAAAACTTGTAGAAATATATGAAAAATAAACTAAAATAAAACTAAAAAAAAATATTAGTAATACAAAAAAGAGCTTATTGGAGTCTGAACGAATATGAATATTTAGGAGTAGATGAAAGAGAAAGAAGACAAGGAATATAACAAGCGAAAACACCATAAGTAAATCAAGTAACATATTAAAGTAAAAAAATATATACAAAGTATCAGACAATTGTTCAGAACATAATTACAAAGAAATCAGTACTCTAAACTGTTGAAAAGGAGTTCTTAAGAAGAAGTTGTACTTTCAAAACAAGAAAAGGTTATAATGAACAGATAAAAAGAAAAAAAACGACGATTGAAATGGTATGGACTTGTATAGACGAAGGGCGATCAAAAATGGAAATAATAGAATGGCAACCACCTA
The DNA here is from genome assembly GCA_034510155.1 of Eucriotettix oculatus. Taxonomy (NCBI): domain Eukaryota; kingdom Metazoa; phylum Arthropoda; class Insecta; order Orthoptera; family Tetrigidae; genus Eucriotettix; species Eucriotettix oculatus. The sequence continues at coordinate 69,298,547 of CM067381.1, read as the reverse complement.
CTAGAAGAGGAAGACTACCGGGATAAGAGAAGTCCAAAATAATGTACAAAAAAGGATTGGAAAATTAAAAAGGGAAAGATAGAGAGGCTTGGAGAGGAGGATGCTAGATTTATAAAATTCGATCTATACATCACTTATTTTTAACAACTAATAAATTACAGGCTTTATGTTTTTTCTCCATAGAATACATAAACACCGCTTACCGTTTAAATATTGAGCGGTTTGGTACAAAACAAAACAATTAAAAATTAATTCGATTGATTTAAGTAGAATATATAGAGTTTATCTACTGAAAAAATGTGTTTATATTTTAAATTTAGATACTTATAATTACATCGGACCACTACTACTTATACTTTTTTTTTATCTAAGCAGCAATAATAATTGCACATCCTAGAACTAACTTATACACCTTAATTAGTTAATGTCTTAATGACATCCTCTCAAGGGATCAGACCCTGTTACCAGACTTTCAGGTCAGCATCGCCTAAGACTTCTGGCGTTCCTTTATTGCAGTAGTGGCTGTATATTATTTTTCAGGAATTAAATACGTGGCGAAAAGTCATGGTGTAATGTTTGATTGTTCACATACCGTGGAGCATCAATCATACCTCTGATGATTTTTTCATTATTTGTTATTAATAACAGGAACCTCTTCACACTAAACTCGGAAATACATGACTTTGATACCAGAAGTAAAAACAATTTACACAAGGAAGGGAGGGAGGAAGGGAGGAAGGGAAGTCTCTAACCGTAATACAAAAGGGTGTACATTACAATGCCATCTATTGGCATATTTAATAAACTTCCCACCTCCATTAAACAATTAAAAAATAAATCCAAACAAGTTCAAATATGAACTAACTAAGTTCTTACTAAGGCCACTCCTTCTACTCTGTTGAAGAATTTATGAAGCTGAATGTATCATAGGGTAGATATTTATAATTATGAAAGAACATTATTAGAACACTAATTTTTTAGTATAGGATGTAAAACTATTTATCAATTTTATATATAAGGTACAAATTGTATGTCTTCTGTATAGAACTTAAGAAAATCTTATTATAAGTTAAAAATTAATGAATAGTTACAGTATATTTTAATATTAATAAAGCAACCTAACTATGTAAAATCTCTGACTCGTTCCACAACATCCTTGAAGCTTGTGCTTGCTTCTCTATAGTAGGATCTATGGAATATGATTTTATACTTATACTTATTGCGATATCTGCCTCAAGGCAGTTTGGATTTGTTAGCATGAAAAATTAGAATCTTCCATTTGTATGTAACTTAAATGAGAATATTTAAGAAATGTCAAGAACACTGAATGTAAAACAACCGTATATCAGTAATATGTGGAAATACTGGAAACTGATATCAGTAGAAGAGCTAAATTACTAAGAATCTTGAAATATTTTGATGATTAAGGAATCACAGGTCTGAGTGCAGAATAAAAGAAAAGGGGTCATGCAAATCGCGGTGGATGTTGGACCAGTCCTTGCATTGGACCTACACAGACAGGAAATTTGTTGGATACGGCCAGACGTAAAAGATTGAACTTCCAACAGGTTTCAAGTGTTGGCCTTGCAAAAAAAAAAAACCGAGGTTGAGTTGCAATGGACACACACGTGCATCCAACTGGCAGAATGTCTGGGAATCGTCTCGACGTCGTCAATACATATGCTAATACTCACAAGTACTGAAATTAATACACGCAGAGAGTTAAAAGCAGTTATGCTTTCAATATCGAGGAAAGAGTTACAATTAATAAAACGGCGACCTTGGTTACTATTCAAAGGTCAGCCAGATTTTTTTTGGTTCCAGGTCACACGCGTGAGACAGTGATCGTGGACCAACGGGAACATTTTAATATGAGAATACAATACATGCCAGGCCAAGACAAACGAATCGGGTCATTACGCCTGGATTTGACGTCTTATGGAAACAAAACTGCGGTTCTCCATTTCATTATTTGTGGAAGTTTCTCCAAACCGCAGAATTTACTATTCCCAGTGTCGTATTTATTAAAATCTGAAACATACTTCGATTTACTCTCCTGTTACTTATAAGGCGCCGTTACGAGACGTTCGTCAGTTTCCCACATCTTGGGAATGATATGTAATATCAGGGGGAAACGACAAAGTTGCGTTGAAATTGATGGAGACAGAGATTCAATGAAATTAAAAAAAAAAGAGTCGAGAATTGACGACCTCAGATTTCGTCAACGTTGCTTCATCTACAATGCTCTGTATATACTTTTCCATCAGATTGAATTTAAAAATGAAAACTAGAGCAGGATTATACTTAATTTGTGTCACTGGAATGTACTATTTAGTTTAAGATGCCGATATTATCCCCGGTAATTAGAACTACTTTACTGTCCAAATTTCACTCCCACCTTTCCAATTTGAAGATTCTATGAGATATTCAGGCAACCAATGATTATCCTCGTGTTTTTATCAACCATAACATCAATAACTCAGTTTTTCTTACGAGACACCTCCCAAATTAAATAATAACGCTAAGTTATAATTGTTCTTCCATTTTGTCAATTTCTACACCACAGATTATTAAGGAGTCGTTTTACGTCTTGTAACATTTGCATGATAAATAAATAAATCCATAAACTATTATCTTTAAGACATGAGAAACATAACTTTATAAACAACATTTCTTGCAATTATTGTCAATATTATTTACACACGGCCGAATAAACTATCCCTTAAAACCAGAATTAGGAAAGAAAGGTCAAATTTTGAACTGCGAACTGAGAGACAGTCATCTAGACAACCACACCTTCAATTTTGTAAATACTAAAGTTGTTGAGAAAAAATGAAGTCAAAAGGGTCAGGCTGATTCAACAAATTAACACATCAGAAATTTTACAACGTTTCGTCCAAAAGTTTGGAACTTCTTAAATTTGATTTTCGTATACCTATAACAGTCATTATACGCATTATACTGTCGGACCTCTAATTTTAAGAAAAATATATACAGTATACTCGTATTTACATACATTAAAGATGTAAGTTTGTATTTTTTTATTTCTTAACCTAATTAATTCAAAACGGAAAAAATTATTTATTTAAGAAGATATTCTCAAATTAAAATTCTAATTTTTGTATACAATTTTTTCTGTAGCTAACACAAGAAGAAATTTGATTATATCAAATTTTACCTAAAGAAGTCGCAAAATAGAAGACGAATCATTGTAACGTTTTTAATGTGTTGAATTTTCCCTATCTTGATGTTTATTTTTTAATTTTATAAAAATTCAATTCTGAAATTTTTCAAATTAACCATACGATTAATGCACAAAGTGTTACCAAGGCTCGAAGCAGCATCTTCTTCAAGTTTTTTTTTGTAATAGTGACGTAGAGGATTTTGGACTGCCAAATGTAACGTCGCCGCCTGAAGATGGTCAAATAAATATTATAAGAAACGTTATCAAGTATTACTTTAAACCTTTAATTGTACAGTTTGTACTATTTATCTAATTGTTACCGTCGTGCTGTAACGAACGCATGTGAGATTTTATCATCTTCTTCTGAAAGTAATTGAAATATGATGATGTGATGAGCGTCCCTGACGTCCATCGAAAGTGCTTCAAATGCGAAAGTAATTGACGAAATTTAAACAAAAACAAAAAAATCTCACATTTCACATGTTGTCACTTCATTGGAAGTCGATGCTACTTCGAAATAGACGACACAGGCACCACATACATACTGTTCAACGTTATTATTTTTTTTCCACGACATTTAAAACTCATTTCCTGCGATTTGGAACTGTTTTCTGTTTTTCAAAGATTGAGAAATTTATCTTTGAAATGCTTGTGAAACTGTGATACGTTTGTTCACTCTCCACAGGTTCTTTCCTAGAAAGCTTTTTGTCGACCTTTCTTATACAATCATGTTGAATCTTATTAAAGTACGAGGTCTTTCCCGGTGAATGGGATGTATAAATTCCTCTCGAGTTTCCAACCGGGTCAAAGAGTGACGTTTCTTCGATGGCTTGCTCCGCCATCGTCTTCAGACTGAATTGGTCAAAATTCGGCGAGTGTAAGCATTTATATAGTCTGAGGCAAGTCTGTGCAAGCACAAATCGCATGGCAGACAGAGCAAGCCATCGAAACGTCACACTGTTAAAATCTTTGACCCGGTTGAAAACTCGAGAGGAATTTATACATGTTGAATCTTAGTAACCGTCACTTGTCGCGACTTTGAGTACGATGATGGTGATGTTGTGGTGGGATCGTTGGACCGACTTAGCGACGCGTTAATAATTAATGATTAGCAAATATATACTCCATTTACATTCAATATGATTTAAAATATATTTGATGTATGGAACGATCGAATGGATTGACTATTTGTGTCATCCACCAAGAACTTTCCATTTCCTTCTTTGTGATATTCTGCTTTAGAACACGTGTGTGTGTGTGAATGTGGGGAGGGGGGGAAGGGAGTCAGATGTTCATCACAGGAGGGACGATAAAAATAATGAGCCCCTTACTTTGAGTACATAGATTCACTTTCATGCAACTCAACTTCCAAGCTCCCAGAAAAAAGCAAAAAAGCTTTCCATTGCCCACGCAGAAGGCGACAACTGTAGAACAATGTCACGAAACAGGAAGAGGGAATTCGTACCTGCTGCATTCCAGTTCTTTCATAAGGACGCAGGGGGGTGGTTCTTCTTCTGAATGTCTGAGGAATTCTTGCGCGCACGCCCACGCGGATGCTGACGGTCCAAATCATTTCTCTTTCTCTCTTTCCCTCTCTCTGCTGACTTCATATGAAACGTGAGCTGCTTTATGAAAGTGCGAACTCTGCAAGGTTCTCTCTTCCTCAATACCTTCAGCATTTTAATACATTTATTGTAGTTTTTCAGTCCCGGCCTGAACGGAAGTGCGACAGCAAAGCTACGCTAACACAAAGAAAGGAAACTGGTCTGACTTCCTGGAAAAAGTATTTGACTCCAATAGTAATAATTTTATTAGGTGCTAAAATGCACACAAATATAATAAAGAATTTCATATCGGCAACAACCAAAAACTATACACACTCAAGGCATTTTATAAGTTGTTTCATTTAACACATATCCCATATTACAGAAGAATTTAAAGATTAAGACCCAGCGGATTTAGGAGAGATAACTGCAATAAACTAATTTTAACCTTCTGTTCATTAAAACAATGATGAATTTAGAAGAATGTAAACGGAGTAATGGTATTTGTGTATCTGAAAAAAAAACAACTTCTATGTAAACAGAACAACGTTTTTTTTAATAAAATTGCACTTAGATAAATTAAATTGGCTTAATGAAGAAAACGGAGATAAAAATAAAAAATTCGAGCAGAGGCGCATAATGCTATTAACTATAAATTACACAATCCAAACGCTGCATGTAACGAGAAAAGTCACTCGAAATGAACAGTCACCAAAGGAAGCTAGCTATTTTTTCTATATGCAGAGTGGAGAAGTTTAGGCAGGGTGTGTGTGAGTGGGGGGGGGGAGGGGGAGGTAACGGGCTACATGAGGGTAATCCTGAAACGGGCTACTCCCCTTTAATAGCATAGGAAGGGAATTGAAATGGGGGGGGGGATGAGCAAGGTAACCAAGGATTGACGAGGGCCTCCGGGCTATAGTTAAAGGATCCTACCTGGTGTTTCCCTAAAGAGATTCAGGAAAAAACCCTAAAACCTGCATCAGGTAGGTCGGGCTTTAGAAAATTTAGAAATTATATATATATATATCCACACAAAATTATTTAACAATTCAGGGTATGTACAATAGGTTTAAGATTGAAATAATGTTAAAACCAAATATGTTTTTATATTGTAAAGAAAAAAATTTTTGTATTGTTTCAAATATTTTTAAAAAAAATTTTGTAGATGACTATGGCATATGACGAAAGCTCCTGAAAAATTTAATAAATATGAAATCAAAATTAATACTGGTTCATTAAACGGCGTGACTGATAAAACCTAGGGAATTCACCGTTATCAAAAAAAATTAAAAATCAGCCATTTAAAATTTTTTAAAAAATCCTTGAAGAAAAATTATATTCTTTATCGTTTTAGTAACGGGATATACAGACAGCACTATGGTCGTTTTACCACATCATGTAATTATCATCCATTAACTTTCACGTATGCGTTTTTTGACGAACAAACTATCGGGAACTGGAGACAATATCAATGTTTCAGAACGTTTTAACACTACGAAGTTGTTCTAAGGCAGAATAAGGCAGTTTTTTTTGGTTAACAGGCTACATGAGGGTGATCCTGAAACAGGCAACTCCCCTTTAATAGCATAGGAAGGGAATTGAAAAGGGGGGATGCGGAAGGTAGAGCAAGGGTTAACTAGGGCCCCCGGGCTATGGTTTAAGGATCCTACCCGGTGTTTCACCTAAAGAGATGCAGGGAAAACCCTAGAAAACCTGCATCAGGTAGGTCGGGCATTGGGTACTATTCTCACGCCCTTCCCTGTGAATGACGGGAGACGAGTTTGCTGTGGGGACGCAGCATTCCCTTCTCCGTGTCTCCACCAGTTTCAGGAGGCAGTTGGCCGACTGATCCAATGGGATCAGCGGACAACTCTTGCCATATGCCCAAGGTCTTTGACCCCGGTACATATACCTCCTAAAATAGGTGAAGGTGTCTCGGCATATGAGAACTTTGATAAAAAGTACCCAGAGAGAGTGCGAGGCATTCCCGACATGATCAGGTGAGCCCCGCAGTCACTCTGGGCTGAAGCATCTGCGAGAAAACTCCCGCAGCGCTGTGTCGATATAGAATAAGGCAGTCATTACAGCAAATAAGTATCGATCTCGGATGTAGTAAACAGTGTGAGAGAAATTAGGGCAGAAGAAAAAAAGATACAAAACTGAATAAATCTGATAATTAAAGAAAGACTGTGCAAAGTTACCGCTGAAGTATCAAGACGCGACTCCCGATTACGGTTATTCTCGGGTTATTATTCATACCAGACCACTTTTTTATTTTAACCTTCGTATTACTTGTCTATCAGGCTTGTTAAAAACGTTCGTTTTAGTAAAAAAAGAAAATAATACGATTATGCAGAAATAAACATTTTGCTATTAATACACACTTTCCCACAGAATGAGACTTGAAATTATTCTGTTAAAAAAAAGCCCCCGCAGTCTCACAACATCTGTTGTAAGCCCAAATTTAACAATCCATTAAGGAATAAATTAACGCGGTGAACGGGAATATTAAGCAGCGACAATTAGTGCAGATGAAAGGGACGCGGAGCGAAACGACGAGTTGGCAGCAATCCGGATCGCAAGGAACCAGTTCGTAATTGCGTGTAGATCATTTCCCTGGAATGTTTCAGGTCACGCGTGAACAATTGTGAGAAACGCTACTTCTTCTACATGTGGGCCACGCGGTCAACTCTTGGACACAGTCAACAGCAGACTGATAATGCTATGCAATTAAAGGCCAATTAGAACTAGACAGCATACAAATATCAAAGAGGAAATATAACATAATAATTACAGCTTTATAATATATATATATATATTTTTTAACTGTCTGACCACGCATACTGCCATAACGATACCTTGGACATCGAAGAAAAAAAAAATTCATAAATTTCAACCGCTATAAAAAATGTATTTTATATTCAAATCATATATTTTGTGATAGATTCTTAGATCATACATAAGCATCCACCTCTCTTCAGCTGATCATTTATCGTATTCCTGACGTAGCGTAAGAAAACGAAAATATATTCAACTGCTCACCCACTGTAACCGAGTCGATCAATCGAGTAGTTAATTTTCGTCACGCAACCAAAAAATACAGTTCAATGACTAAATCAGTAACTACGGAAGACGGAAAATAGTTCCTACGTTACAACATCAGTCTCGTTAATTTTTTATTCGGTGTTGCATTCCCTCAAAGAGAAAGATGAGTCATGAAACTCTGAAAATCCATTTTAGCGTAGCATAATACTGCATTAGAATGCACATTCCATAATAATTTTGTTTATATCATGAACTCGCATGTAACATCCTTAATCATCGGTCTATATAATGTACTTATATAAAATACTTAATGGGTCGCTGCGGGAATTTCTCTCGTAGACGCTTCAGCCCAGAGTGACTGCGGGGCTTACCTGATCATGTCGGGGATGCCTCGCACTCTCTCTGGGTATTTTTTATCAAAGTTCTCATATGCCGAGACACCTTCACCTATTTTAGGAGGTATATGTACTGGGGTCAAAGACCTTGGGCATATGGCAAGAGTTGTCCGCTGATCCCATTGGATCAGTCGGCCAATTGCCTCCTGAAATTGGTGGAGACACGGAGAAGGGAATGCTGCGTCCCCACAGCAAACTCGTCTCCCGTCATTCGGAAGGGCGTGAGAATAGTACCCAATGCCCGACCTACCTGATGCAGGTTTTCTAGGGTTTTCCCTGCATCTCTTTAGGTGAAACACCGGGTAGGATCCTTAAACCATAGCCCGGGGGCCCTAGTTAACCCTTGGCTACCTTGCTCTACCTTCCGCATCCCCCCTTTTCAATTCCCTTCCTATGCTATTAAAGGGGAGTTGCCTGTTTCAGGATCACCCTCATGTAGCCTGTTAACCCCCAAAAATACTTAATCATTTCGTTTTTTCGCTGTATTCATAACACTCTCTCTTCACTTTATCTTCTATCAATGTATCATAATGGATGATTATTTGTTTTATTGTCAGAATTAACTAAGAATTTTCTTTTCTTTTAATTTTATTTTCAGAGTGTTTCGACTGCAGTATCACTAAATTTCTATGGCTCTATCTCTCAAGAATTTGGAACTGTTTCTTCACGCTACATCATATCACGCAATCATTTCATATTTTTATTTTAAATTACATGTATTAGATAAAATTAAGAATAATACAATGATATAGCCAAAGACAGACAAACCGTGGTTTACGTAGTTTATATTGTTAAGTATGAAGGTTGAAAAAAATAATTAAGCTCAATATTAATAAATATAATTATTTGATTTCATTGAAATGAAGTTAGTCAGAAATATAGTTTGATAAGTTAAAAACTTAGAACACCTTATTAAAAGTAACACGAAGCATCGTTCCGTTCTTTCGAACATCTTCAAGTGCTGATAAAAAATTTTTATAAATGAAAATATCTAAACATTCAATCAAGTCCAGATTTTACAGACATGATATTTGAAAATTTATTGAACGTTTCTTACATTTTATTTTATGAAATTAAATGGAGAAAATTTTAATGAGTCCTCACATATTACAGCGGAAATGACATTTACGCTAAGCTATTGAAGTTAACATTGAAATTGAAAATTAATAACCGAAAATTGTGTTACATTAAATGAAGAAAATAAGTGACAATAGCACGCAATCATAAATTATATTAAAGTTTTTAGTATCAATTTCCACATTATTAACCGAATCATAATATACAACATTTCACTCGTCAATCTTGAACAATACTTACATTCTTCATATAAAATCTTAGCATTTCTCAATAAAAACTACGGTTATTTAAATGTTTGTTCAAAATTAATTAAATTTGGACGTTAAACTTCAATTTTTTTAAAATCTTATTGATTAGAATCTTTAAGGGGTGTTTCGTTTCGCCCATATAAGAAAAATTTCTTTTTTCTTTTGTAACATTTTAATTGTAAGCACAACATCATACCATGTTTCATTTATTAATGTGTATTCAACTATTTATATTTAATTACACATTTCTTTTGATGAAAGACTTCAGGAGGTCCCTAAAGATGAGGGGCGAACGTATTCTAATTCAATTTTTCTTATTTATGCCTTTGCCACCCTTTGTGTTTTATTTATAATTACGTACTAAATTTAATCAATCTAATTTTGATGCATTTTTAAATAAAATGTAATGGAGAAGAAATCAGCGGAAGGATATTAATAAATTTGCGAAGATTTTTTTATGATACCACCGATGAGATAATTTGATTGCCTTATTTATCAGATTTCAAATTGTGAGAAAGGGAATTGAAACACATCTAATTAATGAATGAATAAGTGGATTTGTGATTTACTTATTTTAATAAATCTCATTTTTACACCTGAAGAAAACAATAAATATGTATTTTTGTCTGTTTTTGGATATATAATTATTTTGATAAATGATTATTAGGGATTTTAATGTTCGGGATTGCCTAAGTGAAATGGAATATGTTGGTTTTCTGGATTGTAGTATAGAATGGGGTGTAAGAAGGGGCGAAATGTTGCGTCGAGAAGTAATCAATAAAAAAAAGAAATTGCAGTAGAAAACTAAACGTTTTGACTATTACAGAAGAAGTCTGATTGTTTTCATAGCGGCTCTAGAAAATTTGACAAACCTGATATCCGCTTTAGAACTGACAAAATACAGGACCAAAAATATCGAATCTTAAATATTCTCATAGACTTATATATCTCATCGGACCGGGGGACTTTCAAATTCAGGAACCGGATGAGTATAAGGACCAAAATATGGACATCATAACATAAAATAGAATATAAATTATAGTAATAGTAAGATTATTCAAGTAATTATCTTAAACAAATTACATAACTCTGCTAATACAAATACAGTCATAAATAATTAGAGTATAAAATTAGTAAAAAAGTTTGAACCTACAACTACTCGACCAACGCGTCATGGAGATCCGGAAACGTGGGTCGTAACCGGAAAACCGGAGTTGTTTCACAAACAAAATGTATAAAGGTGGAAAGGATGAGGAGGAGACAAAGAAATTAAGAATTCTCTCCTTCAGTCTCTCAACCACGAAAATAATATAATAATAAAACTAGTGTAACAGATGATGATCTTACACATGCTAAAACAAATTTAAATATACGCATATACTTTATTATTGTATTCATACATATTTATATCTATGTAAAAAAAATGTACCAACAAAAGAAAAATTTTGTTAAACAGACCTGTTATTGAATCTAGAAAACAGGTCAAGTAAATTATTATCAATAATAATAATAAAAAAGTTCTCATAGCACCAGCAAAAGTCAGTACATTCCTGGTCTTGAAAAACAAACTGGGGCAGCTGAAGTTAATAGAAAATTTAATAATTTAAGATTTTTATGTTATAAAGCTACTGAAGCAAACACTCTGCATCTGGAATCTCGTATGAAGAAGGAACTGAGTCTGAATCGATTCGTAATTTGTAGCAGGACCGACAGCAAAAGGACTGGCCATCATTAAGGCGAAGAAATAAGCAAGCAGGAAGGCGTTGCTTACAGAAGTCTCTGGCGAGGTTTGTTTACCTGCTCGGGGGGCTTCCGCCTACAGGGTCGCCGTATGCTACGCATCTTCCCACTACCATCCAGCTCCATTACAGATCTGCTAAAATCAAGACCGTAACTCTTCAACTACTAGACTTGTTTATTCATGTCTGATTCTACATATGGAATTAGAATCTCTGTATCAGACGAAGTTTTTGACATGCGAGAAAGATCAGATCGTGATGTTTAATTTCAAATTATTCGCTGGATCTTGTTCAAACTAGGCCTCAAAACTTTAGTTTAGGTCATGACAGGTGTTGATAACAGAGAAATAGAAAAACTTTGTTGAAAGAACTTTGACTTGCAATTCGGAGGATCGAGAATCAACCTTGTTCCGTGAGTTCCGGACGTGCTGCTAACATTGACTTTGAAAAAGGACGACAACCACGAGGATTCTCTCACCGTACGACCAGAGGTAATATTAAAAATAAAGATGAGAAATTATTCGGTACAATATATATTTCCGAGAAGATCTATCTGAGACACTACAATTCTTGTTACAAACATTCAACTGTATTATTACTGGTTAAATACTTACGGGAAAAGTTAATAAAATTGCACGGTATTGGAGCAAAGATGGACTGCAGCGGAATGGGAAGATGCGCAATAGGGTTATTCCATTTTCATGGGGAGGTTATAAAAGTTGAAACACTATACCAAAAAAGCAATGGATAAGAGGAGAAACTCACTTTCGGGAAAAAAAACCAGAGGTCGAATAGTATTCTTGTGCCTTATACTCACTTTCCGTAAATAACTGATACTCAAATAGATTTATTGTGCCTATTAATTCAAGCAAAATAACTCATAATAATTTGTAAATCAACGTTTCAAAAACTATAATATAGAATGGCTGTCGAAATCGTAAATTATAGGTTGGATTTCGTCGTCCTCCAACACTGGGAGTGTCAAAAAGTAAGAAGCGCACCATTAAGAATAATTCAGTGAGTGATTATTGTCAATTCGTGTAAACCCAATAACTATAAGTGATTTCAACGACTGAATTCTCTATTAACAGCATTTACATGAAGCAGGAAGACCAGCAGAACGAAGGTCGTGGACTAGTTTCGCTGTAACGAAGAAAGTGATCAGATGCAGTATCTGGCTGAATAAAAGGAAATCACTAGCTTAATAGTAAGTTATTAAAAGAACATTTTTTAAAAAAAAATCCTAATCCGTTTTTCTGGAGTCTTTCCTTCCAGACAGGCCAAAATCTCAAGTCGCAAGTTCGGTTTTCGAGAGTTGTGAAGGTTATCTGGAGTCGCAGTGTTCTCGGTGGAGACGGGAAGATAAGGGACCGAGTTGAGGCAGGCTTTGCACTTCGTGGAAGTTATCAGCCACCAGAATCGGGCCGCACGCAGTGGGACGTATGCTACAAACTTCACTCATTACTCAAGGTTCGCAATGCTAACACAATCATTACTCACCTTAACCCAAGGCGATAAACTTCCGAAATAAAAATAATAAATACGGCACGGAAGAAAAACCTATAAACCAAACATGAATTTAAGAACTATCAAGACTGATTCATTTATCAAAACACAAAAATACTGAAACAAGAGAGAAAACCCACGCTTTCAGACAGGAAATGAAACAGTTCTGTCACTATGGGAAGAAGATTGCAAATGATTGACGGAAAGGAGAAGGCTGCAAACTGGAGGATTAATGTGGTGAATGTGACGCTGCGAGGCAAACGGAAACACAACATGCTTGAGCCGTTGAATGGTAAACCAGCGAGTTTGGTCCACAACGCCGCCGTTTGTATATGGACTTGCAAATCTCTCTCTCTCACTCATTCATATTTCGCACTCATCTTATTGCATTTACATTGTTCGAGCGATTAAAATGACTTTAAAACATTGTCCTTTACATTAAATTAGTATATAATAAAAATTACTATTGTTCAAGATTGACGAGTGAAATGTTGTATATTATGATTCGGTTAATAATGTGGAAATTGATACTAAAAACTTTAATATAATTTATGATTGCGTGCTATTGTCACTTATTTTCTTCATTTAATGTAACACAAATTTCGATTATTAATTTTCAATTTCAATGTTAACTTCAACAGTTTAGCGTATGTGTCATTTCCGCTGTAATATGTGAGGACACTTTATAAAATTTTCTCCATTAAATTTCATGAAATAAAATGTAAGAAACGTTCAATAAATTTTCAAATATCATGTCTGTAAAATCTGGGCTTGATTGAAAGTTTAGGTATTTTCATTTATAAAAATTTTTATAGTGAAATATATAGTAAGCAAAGTAAAAGATGCTTAAACCAAGTTATATAATCTTAAGATTCACACAGTAGAAAATAATTGGCGGCATCGTGATTGAAAGCAGAACTATAAAAATGGAGGCAGATGAATGTCACGATGCGTGAATTACCAAGAATATAGGGAAATTAATTCGTATTATATTATTTGCATACCTACGACTGTAGGGTTAGATAATAACTTATGTATGGTGTGTGGTCCAGCAAGCGAGATTATTTAATTTCACTGTAAGAGTATTCCGTGGTGCAAGTGCAATATGAATGGCGGTGCAGAGAAATGACACGAGCAGGACCGTGGAGATGCTTAGAAAAGCTAATGTATTTCGAGAGGCGCCTGGCTCTTCAGCGTTCCACTTCAGATCCACACTTTGATTGATGACAGCATCCGCCTCCATTCGTTTCGGGTTCTGATTCCTGTTTCAAAATAAACAAACTTTTTTAATCCCCCTTTACAATTACTCATACAATCGAATGCAGATAACACTTTTTGGCTTTAAGTCGATAATTCGAAAAGGTATTGAAGTTTGCCGAAGACGGGCATTGTCACCTTTTCTTTGACAAAAAAAAAATCGAAACGAACAGGTTATAGTAAAATGAAAGAAACGAACGATGTTATATTTAGAGAAAACTATAGAAGACAGTAACATAAGTTTGTATTTGACCCAGCCTATTAGTTCTACAATTGGAAAATGAATTTATATTTCCAGAAATGATTTTTTTGGGTTAACAGGCTACATGAGGGTGATCCTAAAAATGCGATATCCCAAAGATGATCAATCTGGGGAGATAAACCTCTGACTGAAAGCTCCCACAGGCATTCTTCTGTACAGAAATAATAAAAAAACTAAGAGTATTTCCGCATCTCCCCCTTTTCAATTCCCTTAACTCCCCCCCCCCTCCCAAATAACATAAATCACATGAAGAAATATGTGATTTAAAGTAATAAACGACACAATAACTGAGACTGATATTTAAGAATTATACTTGGCATAAGCATTTTATTCAACCAATAAATTAAGTTAGTTAATGTACTGCTTCTAAATATAAATCTGGAGTTTTTAATGGGACTCCACTTAGTCTTAGAAAACAATACGCTTGTGTAGGTTTCCACAGTTAATCGTCTCAGTCATATTGAATTGGCAAGACATTGTTTTAATTATGAATGTATGCAATTTTAGATTTCTTGTTATATTAATGATATATGAGGAAAGGGTTTCTAGATACTTAAAGCAATAAATTACGGAATTTATGACTATTGCATTAAATCCCATACTTCAAGGAGAAAAATAATGTTGGATTTATATGGATTAGAATCGAGCAATTTCAGGGTCATATTAATGCATTAAGGAATTGGAAAACGACCTATCTGAATTTCGGTTCATTTTGTTCAACTTTCCGAAGAAAAAAAAGAGTTGTAACATTCTTCTTTTATCGTGTCATAAGGAGTTTTATTTTCAGACATATAACATATTGAGAAGGAAGGACAATATGGAAGACTTTGACCAAGTGATGGGATAGATTAATAGGCCATGATTTGAGACATGAGGGTCTTGCAAAATTAGCATTACAGGGAAGTTCAGAAGAAAGAGGCAAAGGATGGAAACGCTAAGCAGATTAGGAAGGGCTTGGAATGTGGTAGCTATCTAGAAATATAAAGGCTTGCGCAGAATAGGTGAGCATGGAGGTTGCATCAGGCCAGTCTAAGGACTCATTACTACCGCAAAAACAACACAGAGTTATAAGACTAGGCATTGCAAAACTAATAATGGCAAGATAAATTTTTTACATCAATTAATATATATTGCAAAACCTGATTTTAACTTATTTATTAGCAATTTGGTTGAAATTGGCGTCCGTAAAAATCCAGATAAATATAGAAAAAGTTCGTGTTAGTCGATTCAGTAAACGTTAATGGTTCTTTAAGACTTTGCTAAATAAATTGAAAGTAAATATATAAAAATGAAGACTGTGGAAAATTGTGAGGGTCCAGAACACAAAATAGGCGACGAATTAATAGAAGAACATTTGGGTGTAATGTTTTGCAAAGCCACTACGAAGAAAATCAATAATGGACGGAACGCACAAACGTTTCGTCAAAGAATCGTTTCAGAAGTAACACTTAGTGTGACCGATTCTTGATTATGAGGCAGCATGTTAGGACCCTTTTAGGAATAACACATTCAGACACTGGACAAATTTCAGAAAAAAAAATATTGATATTATTTTGTAGACTTTGGGAAATAAGTTAGGAACTTTGTGCATTTTGTGCATTATTCAGAGCACTCAAATAACGATCCGACTTGGAGAAATGTTTTATTTTACCCACTTCCTATCTGAAAGCGATCATTCGTGCAAAGTTAGACACAAGAAACACTGAACTGATATAAGAAAAAAAATTTTTATTTCAATATAAAACCATCGGAGACTGTGGGAATTGTCAACCTGAAAAAGTCCTGTCGCAGAATTAAAAAAGTAGATTAATGATTTATGATAACGATTATTTGTAAAAATAATTAGATTGGTATTAATATAATGTAGTGAAGTGGAAAATCCACATATCACCACAAATTCGGAATGTGTCCGCAGCCGCTTCGGTAGGCCTAGGCCCTAAAGAGGGCTGTTGAGCCATTGGAAGAAGAAGAAGGAGTGGAAAATAAAGATATATCTAAAAAAAAGGTTAATATTCAAGTCGTAGCAGTGTAGTGTAGATTAGTGAGCAGAGCTGTAACACACCCCTTTTATAATTTATCAGTAGTAAAGTACATAGGTTCATAAGAGAAATGGAACGGATTCTAATTCTTATTTATATCAAATTCTAGATGTATATAATAATTGGACTCCGAGATATGGATAGAGTCGCAATGAACTTATTTGTATTGTCTACGTATGAGAAATGCATACCTGAAATGATACCCTCTATTTTGTAATGGAGGTTTCAAAGAAAATAATTTAATGAACCCATAGGAAAAAAACATTGGCAGCGGTGGGATTCGAACCCACGCCTCCGAAGAGACTGGTGCCTTAAACCAGCGCCTTAGACCGCTCGGCCACGCTACCAGATACTATGAAGCCAACTGCACAGGCATTTTTCCCAGGTTTTAAACATCCATTTCATCCATCATGCAAGATAGGAACTTGATATCAAAAATTGTAAACGTCACTTCTATTTAACTCTCAACCCCGTATAAATTTGAAACATTAGAACTGTTAAGAGTCAATATCGTTTGCTTAAAGTGAGAGAACAAGTGGTTTGGACGTTCAATTTGTTAGCTCAACAAAATTCCAAGGATAACAGACAAACGCAAGCATCATTGTCAAGAAAGAACATAGCAAAAAGATAAAACTAACCAAGGCAATTTAATAAACGATTGTAAAATTTATTTAGTTGCAAAGTGTCATGCTTTATATTGACAGTATATTTTTTTTGCTAAAGCAAAATGTTATAATGAATTATATAAAATTACATAAATTTTATGAATTAATCAATTCCTTATCTAAAAGAATAGAATTATCAAAATTAAAAGATGAATTAGCAAAATATTATAATGAATTATATAAAATTACATAAATTTTATGAATTAATCAATTCCTTATCTAAAACAACAGAATTATCAAAATTAAAAGATGAATTAGTTACGATCAGTGTTTACTAATTGGAAAGTGTTTATATAACGGCTTAATGATCCTTAATTCTAATTGACAGACATGTCTGAGCGTTGTGGTCATTACAAGAAATTTTATAAACAACATTATGACAGTCTGAAATGTTATATACTAAAAGGAACAAATTTACTGTCAATATAAAACACGACACTTTCCAACTAAATAAATTATATGACGACTTATTAAAGTTGCCTTAGTTAATTTTATCTTTCGGCTATGTCTCTTTGTGTTTATATATCTTTATTCGAGTTCGTTTATTGACAAGGATCACAATGAATGGTTCGAAACGTCTACTTTATGTTAAAAAATTATTATCATTTTATTTCACAGGCGTTAATTGTTCCCGTAAAATTTCTAGCTTCACTAGAAATTATCCTGAGAAGTTCATATATGTGCTAACAGCTACGTTTATAAATTGAATAGGCTATCTACAGTATTGGATCAGGAAGTATTATGGCATAATTTATCAGTTACGGAATTGAAATCTGGGGCTGTGCTGCACTGGTCCCCCTTCCCCCCCAAATCATTTGATGAAAATTAGAGAATCTTGTAAATGAATTTTTAGAGAACATAAATAATGTATCATTTTACTCAACATATGTATATTAAATGGTGAAGAAGAGAAAAGTTCTCGCAAGGTAAACTGAAACAAAACATAATGAAACTAGGTATAATAATTATTTTACAAGTAGAAAAAAATTTAAGAAAACCAAGAATGACTTTAACATACTATAAATTTTAACAGACTACCACAGTGAATTAAGTAAATGCAGGGTGAGACATTTAAGAATATTCTCAAATAATATGTGGCTGAGAAGAGAATGTACAATATGAAAGTTTAATGTGTTGTATTTTACATATTTTATTAACACTTGTATGTAATTTTGTGTACAGGTTTATTTTATTCTGCAAGGAAATTGTGTATTATATATATTCTGTAACATTTATACAATCAATATTTGATTTTGATTTGTGTTGTACAATTGCGGAAACAAAAAATAAATATTAATTTTATAGCATGTAATTTGAACTACGTGAAATTATATGAATATTGTAAACCCGAAAAGTAAAAGTCCTTTATATGAAATTTCAGTGAATAGGACTCTGTTACGATAGTAACTCAGATACGATCAAGTATACTCCAACAAAATGATGGAAATGAGAATGAAAGAAGAGCTTTTCTCGACTTTGTACACAAGTGAGCTGATGTCTCATAAATTGACCTCCATTTTTAATGGATCTGTACAAGTAAAGGCTTGTATAAATTAGGAAAATAATCTTAACTGTCCTGGTAAATGCGAAAATGTGAAGTAATATAAGAGAAAGCAAACACGACCGTACAGAGAAACTGAATCACTGTAAAATTGCAATTTAGTTGAATGGAAGTTAATGAGAAGTTGTTCCTGACCTTAAGAAGAGGCTCTGTCGACGTTTTTCTGTATAGAAGCACAATTTAAAGCCTGCAAAACATGTACAGCTCGACTCATGAGTGAAGAATTGCAATGGGGACATAATCGATATTGAAATAATGTTGAATGATGATCACTTGACTTATTCACAATGATCACTTAACCTGATGAAATTTGCCTTACAATTAATTTTTATTTCTGCTTAACTATTTATGAACTACTTTGTTGTGTTTTACTCTTTCTTTTGTTGAGTTTTCACCTAACATTCGTACAGTATATAAAGCCTTAAGTAGAAACAAAGTAACACAAAATTGAAATTAATTTATTACAATCACCACATAAAATGGTTCATAGGAAAAATGGTTTATTTCAGTAATTTTTTAATACGAACACTTCCTAAACTTTTTTACTGTCCTCCTACATTAGGGACTTACATCTCATAAACACTTTGTTTCTCCAGATGTTTTTAATCAGTCTCAATAAGTAATGTAAAACTCTATTACTAATTATTTTTAATTTTAAAACCAAGGAGCATTTGGCAGAGAATTTTGCTATATTCATCTCTAAAAAACAAAATTATAATTTTTCAAAAAAAATTTACAAAATGATGTATATGTATTTATAATGTGTATCTTTTTCTCAACAAGACCACGTATTGCTTATAATAAATTTAAACACTTTCAATTTTTCAATTTTTTTTTCTTTAGAAAAAGAGAAAATTATTCACTATATAACTGGGGTCCAGATACACACCGATTGAACCTTGTCACAAATCAGGTCATAATGAAAAATAAAGGCAAACTTCAATTCGTCAAGTTTAATTTTTCTGGCTTATTGTAAAATTCCTTATGATCATCAACTTTTGAACTCGATAAATATATAAATTAAAAAATTTCTCAACGTAGTGTTTCAAGTTCTCAACATTTCCTTCCCATCAATTAATATCATATTTATTCTTAACTATAGGCTATATATTGACTCTAACGTTTTCCTTTCCAAGTTATTACGTTCTTTATACAGAATTATAAGATAACCTATCTTTTGATCTAATTTTAAATGGTGAAATGGCAATGAAACGTTAGTTTATGATTATAATAAATCAAAGTACTAAAAATTTTACTAGTACGCTTAATAGAATTTTTTTTGTCACAATCAGTTTTAGATATAACAACAGTTTAGTAATTTATTGGATTATTGTCTGTTACGTTTGTTAAGGAATTTTTATTTTATTGTTTGGTTTTCAATCAAATTTAATTTCTTCTATAGCATTATTTTTAATACTTACAACAACTTAGTTGTCAATTTATCTATCTGTATATTATTAAAAAAATAGTTAATTATTAATTGAGAATGATTACAAACGCGTGGGAATATAATACACAAATACCATATCAAATGATTGTAAATTTAAAATCTTTGAAGACAGTCACTATTTTCAGGTACTTTACACCGGTGAGCGAAGTTAATTGTTGTAGTTATTAAATAACAAAAATTAATCAACTCAAAAATAAACGTCATACGTGATTTTGTCCACTGAATGATCAATTCACGTCCATAATAGATGAAAGGAATTCTTTCCTCGGAAATTGATGCTGTACAAAGACTAAATCAGGACATGAATACGGTTAGAATATTTAAATACAATTATTGTAATTCGCCGAGATCAAGGAGACATTTTAACAACTGAGAAGGGAAATAACAAAGTACGACTAAAATAGGTGTTAAACTAAATTTTATGCCCAGAATAATCCGCAGTCACAATAGTGTGTACATATTAAATATTTTTGACTCGTTCAGCCAGGAAAGCTAAGATGACAGTAAACCATTTTCACCACCTATCGAATGAAATATATTCGTCTGTTTAGCAGAACCGTAGAAATATTAGTTAACAATATGCGGAATACAGCTGCAACCTTAGTTTCATACTATTCAGGAATTATCTTGAGTAATTTCAATGGTTATATTGAATCTGAAAATTAAGCAGTGTTATATAACTAATCAACAGCCATAAAATCCGTACGTAAATAGAGAAAAAGAAAGAGAAAAAAATTACTGCACGAAGTTAAGAAGTTCTGTAATCCGTAGTAACGACATTATAAATTATGTCTCATGACCCTAAATTAAGTAATTCTTTTGAGGAATAAATTAAAACAATTGAACAACATTTCCAAAAAAAAAGATCAACAAAAACATTGGTGGAGAGAAGCAAATATAAAATCATTACGAAATGCGTTCTGGGAAATAAAAATCGTTGAAATGAAAACACAAAAGTAAAACGGATTTGACAAGTGTTCGCGGAACAGCTGACGTACACAGAGCCGATGCTGGACACTTTCATACAGAGTGATTTCAACTGAGACAAAAACATAACAATAAATACTTAAAATTAGAGCTTGAAATATCCGTAATTGATTAGAATAAGTTAGGAATTTTATTTTTTTTAAAAGACGTAAAAATTTAAGATCATAGGTATAGGAATTAAATTACTGTAACATTTAAGATCATAGGTATAGGAATTAAATTACTGTTATTAATGAATGACAGTATCGTCGATTTCAATTGGAGAAAAATATTGAGATGTATGAACATCGGCGGAAGGACAGGTAAATATACTATCGTGACGCAATGTCAGTCCCGTTAACGCTATTCGGTTTTCCCCTTCCAAGAAAAGATATTCATATTAAAAATATAATGGTAGACGATCCCTAGCAAAAGCCGGGTGGTAATAGAAAGCGTAGAAAAGTAGAAAATACGTATATCATCATCAGTAGTTAGTTTTGTGCGTGACACTACAAGGGAAACGTATTTTATATTGCACAATAAATGTTCAGGGTTTCAAATCATTTTTCAATACGTTATTATATGGCGGTGAAACTACACTGCTGGAATTATATTATTTATATATATATTATTTTGTATTTTTACTGCGTTTCGTGTTTCGCAGACAACTATGGTATAATACGTAATATCACAAACTGATTTATTTCATCAACCTAGGACATATTTATTTTCTGAAAGCTAATTCAGAGGTTTCTTCAACCCTCATAGCTTTTATTATCCCCTCTTCTAGATCTCTTTCATTTTTAAAAAATAAAAGTTTTTTTTTCAAATGTAACAATTTTGTTTGTTGTTTAAGTTTGAAATGATCCTCAATAAGAAGGAGGAGCTCGGGAATATTTGATCCCGTATGAGCGATGACTTACTGTGAGGGTCGCGGGTTCGGTCCCGGGCCGCCGCCACCACGTGGTTCACTCGCACTGGCACTCGCAGGGCCACGCACACGCACTCGCACGCACACGCACACGCAAGAGCACGCACAGGCAGCATCGTCCTCCCGCACCCGCTCGCCGCCGCCCGTACACTGCACTGCAAGTTTTATTTCAGTACTCTCACACTATTTCAGGACTTTTGAGTATTTCTGACCTGACCGAAAGCAAGGGAAAAGAACCCCCCCCTCCCCCCCTCCGCCCCATCCAAATTAACACTAGACAGAAACGGTATCGTCACGTGACTGGGGGGCATCTCATAATAATAACATTGCATTCGTCGGGCGGCCCGCCACGGCCAAGAAAATCGCGAGAATAGATAGCTATATCGGGTCTTCTATAAATACAAAGATATCTTCGGCCGTTTACATCATGGAGCCGGTCGGCTTTTTGAGTTGGGATTGTTGTTTTGTGTCCGGCGGACGTAAACAAACGTACCTGCACGGCAAATACGGATTTACGGAGAGCTTCCGCGGGAGACCACTTGTTGGATTCGGAGACGTCAAAACAGACTCGAGCAAGGGCCACGGTCCTCGGCCCACAAAAACGTGCGACAGCAACATGTCGCAGAGAAGATCAAGACGAGCGACTCAAAACTTCAGAGAAGAAGCCGACTATTTATTAAACGCGAAGGAGTGATACTTTTAAAATATAAACTCGTGGCATGCATTTTGAACGATCAAATGCCTGATAGGAAAAATTCATAGCAAACATATTTGCGAGACGAACTCAAATTTATGGTGAAAATATAATTTGAGCGCTTAAAAGAGCTAATAATTGTAACCTAAATTGTGACACTAAAAGAAATTGAAGCTTTTCCAAAATTCTCCCCAATAGAGCATTAAGAATTTCAAATAATTTTCATAGGTAAATGGCTAAACATTACGTAAAAATTATACTGTACTTGTTTCTAACGTAATACCGGCAAGTTACTTTGTATAACTACCGACAGTGGTGCCGAAGACGAACGAGAAACATTTTTTTAAAACAAATTAGTAAAAATGCCAACGTAAGAAACTGTATATGAAAATCAATGTCCACCCTTCTTCTTCACTTGGCACAAATCTATCTCTCCGGTTGTCCAAGTCTGCTTCATACCCGAACCAGCATAGGTAAGGTAAGGACGACTGCTGAGTGCCACGATTTTTCCAGGGTTTGTGGTACAGGTTCAACAGGAAATCTATCCTTGATGTCAATGTGAAAAATACGTAAAGCGTTAAGTGAGGTGAATTTTGTGGCCACTGGAGTAGCGCCATGTCGGCGGCTGAAACACGGCCTATCCCTCGAAGTGGTCTGCTCGTATAGTATGCAGAAATGCAGAAGGACGACATCTCGTAGAAAGATGTTATAGCTTCTATAAATTTGAAGTTGTTATAATTTTCCATGACTACGGTCGGTGGTGACCCTGTCGGCCGATTTCCAAAGTAGCTTTCCCCAACGTCCGAAACGTACTTTAAGAGTATGTCTTTCACGAACTGTTCAATTTGTTACGTTATGAACAGTTTACATATACCGTTTTTTGAAATGTGTCATGGATTTTATAGTTACTATTTTGTTTATTTTTTTTAAAGTCGCATCTACTGCTTTGGCCATCAGCGACTTGCTACGTTCAAGTTTCAGTGGAGATTTCTCAGTGTGAAGATACACGTTAGAGGCTATCTTTTAGGTTGAGTACGCTTTATGGAAACGGCTAGAAATTGCAGTGAAGTGACGTCAGTGGTGACGTCACTGTGATATATCTCCGTAATTGCGAGTAAAAATTGGAAAAAAAAATAATAATACGTGTAATGTCATCATGGTGAGTATCTACAAATGGCTAATTAGAAGAGATTAACATAGTTGAATTTCATATTACTTTAATAAGACTTTTGAAACGTGTTCTTAGAACCACGGGATAGGGAGATCCGACAAAGCGCTCCATAACGCTTAAAACACACACATTAGTGTCGAATTAAATACTGTACGGGGCTAATACTAATAAGAACCCCAGGCATGGTGTGGCTGAAACAGGTTGGCTCAACGATGGAACGTTTCAATTCTTATTCAAAATGTTATTCACTCTGATTTCCCATCTATCGAAGTTCTCTTCGAAAATTCAGTAAATGCACTGATAGGTATACGAATCATCCATAACGTCCATAATTAAGTAATGCGATTACTTCACAATGTAGAGAGAACAAACTGGAAAACCATATCAGACCAATCAGAAAATGATGACCAAAATATTCCAAAATTATCCTCGTAAATATTAGAATCTAAAACTTCCTCTCTCTATTGTTAAAACTTTTCAAAAATACAAAGAAGCATATGCGGCGCACACGAATTGATCGAGGCTCCAGATACAATCCGACGTCGATATTATCTGTGTGATCCATCTCGGGCTTGTAAAACTTCATTTAAATTGTAGTTTATTTCATGGTGATGCGCCCAAACATCATCACCTGTTGTAATGAGATTTCTGTGATGAAATCACCGAGCTCAGCGGAAAAAATACATCCCACAGTCGAGCGGCACGATCAAACTTTGTAACGTTTTTATTTTTGAGTTATTGCCGCTTGTAACTTCGTTACCTGTACATTGTGCCCGTGGTGGTGAAGTATACGTTTTTGAGCTTAGTTATTAGATTTTTAATGTTATTACTTTATAGCGTGATTTAATTTTCTTTTCTTTTTCGGCATCTCAAAATTAAAACGGATCGTAATTAAATAGAGAATAAGTTATGATCGGGAAGCAGAGGCTCACATTGGGTCATTCACGAATTTCTTTGTTATAGAGAATCATAACTGGCTTTTGCGGTTTGACATAACTATCTAATTTTTTTGGGGAAACATTCAAATGAAAATTAATTTCAGAACGTGAGAAAATTTCCTTTGAATTGTGAGACGCGTTTCTTGGGAGCCACTTAATTGTTTTTATATTATTAAATACTCCGCGTCTAAATTAACATCCCCCAGAGGAAAAGTAAACTTTGGATCGCTTGAGAAATTTGTGCGTAAATTACGTATTATTTTCGCGCTAGATAAAATTTATCAATAGGTAGTTACATAAATTTAATAGCAAATAAAAAATCCTATAGTCTTGATAGTGATAATTATCGTAAGTAGAAGCGTAAATTTAAATAAACTGTTACTATATATGTATATTCAAGGAAAAAGCTGAAGTGAGTTTTTTAAGACTTCTCTGACGACTCTATACTCAAATATTATTAATCCGACAGGTGTCTGGGCCATTAAGAGCGGAATTCAAACAATAACAGTTACGCATTGCCTTTAAATAAAGCAAAACACTTTACCATACTACTTTTGGGAACATGGGCTTAAATTTAAACATGTAAATAAGCATTTGAGTAACGAAAAAGAGGAAATTTAAAATATATTGCAAGGTTTTATTTCTAATACTTTCCTTTTCTTAAATTTATATTAATTAAAAAATTAAATACTTTACAATTTCCTGAAAGGGTGAAATGAGACCGACGCTAGAAAACGTACCTGCAACAAAAATAGAAATATCGATAAATTATGTACATAATAATAGTAATAAAATAAAAGAATGGATAGTGAAAATCAATTTATTTTACAAAAGACTGCTTCAGAACAAATGAAATACAAATGTGTATTATTTATAATAATGGTCGGATTAATTCAATTATTCTATTGGCATAATATATAAAATAATCTGTGATTCAAAATATAAACATGAAACAGCTAATTAGACGGACTATTTTATATTATTAAACGTGTTATGTACAATGGTTCCTCAAAAAAAAATATTTCAACATGTCATTAATTCTAATTGCTCAAATAAGTTAGTATTATTTACAAAATAAAATTTATATATTTTAATGAAATATAGTTAATTTAAATTAACTTCAAAGGAAGTTTGGTTACGTATGCCTTAACTTAATGAAGTCCCAAAATTGTGGAGGAAACGATGTTTATCATCAAAATAAGTCAAAGAAAACGTCTGAATATTGGAACAATATTCTTGAGGAATACAGAAGAGTTTATAAGAATAACTAACAGCCATGAAGTGTTTGCATTAACATTTAAATCAAATTTAAACTCAACCTTCCGCATCCCCCCCGCCCTATTCAATCCCCTTCCTATGCTATTAAAAGGGAGTTTCCCGTTTCAGGATCACCCTCATGTAGCCTGTTAACCAATCAAAAAAAAATGTGTTTAAAGAATCCTTTTCTACCTTATGAAAAAATAAAGTTATAATCTATTTCTTCGCTAAACAACTTCCCAAAATTTCAGTGCTGATGCTTTGTTAGAAAGAAATCATATATGGTTAAACAGTTTCCCGTTTCAGGATCACCCTCATGTAGCTTGTTAACCACTACAAAAACAATCTGTGTTTAACGAATCCTTTTCTACCTTATAAAAAAATAAAGTTATAATCTATTTCTTCGTTAAATAACTTTCCAAAATTTCAGTGCTGATGCTTTGTTAGAAATAAATCATTTATGGTTAATATTGGCACTATTTACAAAGAAATTGAAAAGTGTGATATAATAATGGTGAAATACAAGATGGAATAACTTCGAAGAGCGGCGACTAAATTTTATTGAAGTATTATGAAATAAAATGTAATACCATCTCTTCAGGATGACGAGCTCTTTTCGTAAGCCCCCAATTTCAATTTATTGATATGCATCGTACGGACAGCAAATTTAATCCCAATCGGCAAAAGATTAGTAAAAGCCATCACAGGTTTTTCTTCGCGGATTGATCTGAAATCTGGATTAAAAACAGGATCAGCAGAGAGAAAAGGTAATGTTTTGGATTATGATTATCTGAACTCTGGCGCTGGTAACGATTAGTTGATAAATTATTGTAGAGAGCAGTAGTGTGGATCGATAGGTGGATTTGTGACACTGACTGGCTGTCTATAGTCCAACTGCTCCATTAATCGACACTGGACAGCTTTCAGGACCGGTTCAAAAGGCCCCAGAGTTCGCCACCTCCCCCCCTTCCCTCCCCCTGGTTTTTTTCAGAGCTCCGGTATTCACTGGCACTTTCTCCCTCAATAGCAAGGACCATCAGCAATGGAAACACCAAGAGTGGTTCACCCACTCACATCTGATAAGGCGAGGAAACTGAAACAGCACAGTTACCAAACTTAAGACTTGGACATAAACACCAAGGTAAATTTAGAATCCTTTACCGATGCAGCCACAGAAACTGTAATAAGTTTAAGATGAAAATTTAATTGAATGAATAAGTGAGATGAGTGACGATAATTTCACTTTGTTTAGAATCCTGGAAGTACTGTCAGATTCGAAGACCACCAAAAAAACAAAATTGAGAAACCATACAAAAGTTGATGCAATGGGTAGTAATAAAAACTCTTTTTCGGTCACTGTTTTAAGAGTTATTTTATTTTAAAAATGGTAGCTGTCAACAGTTATACTGCCATATTCATCCTAATGGTATAACAAATCAATCAATATATTGGTTACAATGCAGTTCTTAAAAGGCTTTATAAAATATAAAATCTAAGCCCTTGAAAAGGATATAAAAACTTTTACATACCTTGTACTTACAAACTATTTTATACTATCCCTATTTCCCGTACAAAGTACATTGTTAATATTTAAAATGTTTGTGTTGTTTTACACGTCGTCCGTTACAAAATGGCGGAAAACCTCAGTATAAGTGAGGTTACTATCGATCGATAGTGTATGATTAACATAGATTATTTATTTTCGTATGTAACCAAAATTATATATATACCTGGGTAATAACGTTACTTTTTTAATATAAATTATATATATTTAATTAACGTATAATATTGAGTATTATTGTAATTTATTGATGGTATCAATGTAATGGCTTCCAATTTCGCATCCTTCATTTCTGAAATTAATTATTTGATCTCTAAGAATATTAATAAAAATTGATTCTGCGAATCTGAGTTTGCTTTTAAAATTGTTCATGTATAAAATAGGGATTTCTTCTGTCGGTGTATCTCAAAAGAAGTGGCCAACAAACTAGACTCGACCGGCTTGACTGACGGTTATTAAGGGCGGAGTCGTAACTTCTTATTACAATATCCTTAATAAAAATGGAAAATTCTTGACGTAAGTGGTTATTTAAAAACTATCTGCACGATTTAGGAAATTATAACTTTTTTCTTTACATTTTATTTTCCATTACATTGTGAACGTGAACTTGACTGCATTTTTCAGTGATTGAGCTTTTTTTTAAAACAAAAATCAAGACAAACATTTAAGAGAAGTTCATTCCGTGTTTTCTTTATTGACAGATCAGTTACGCATATAATCGATATTCTTCAACTGCCGATGTTGTTATCCGGATTGAATGGCGTCCACTGCAATATCATCATGACTGTGGCATTCGCATATTGTCCAGCCAGTAATTGTGTTTCTTGTTATGCACCTTTCCCCCCCACAATGCGATTCAATAACGTTCCTAAGCCTAATATAGGCGCATAGCTGCTGCATTTTGATCCTTAATATCTGAACTACCGCAGCTACTTTCCATTCAAGTGGCTGAATCTTGTAATTACATATGACGTGACTGACGTCAGTTCGCATGAGAGTAGGATTTTTACTATTCTTCTATTTATAGTGTGTGCTGAAATGTTAAAAAAAACACCAAACACATAATTGAATTATATTAGGCTTGAATTGGAATAATTTTGTTTAATTTGATAAATGCAACTGGCCAACATGATTTTTGTCTCTGGAGTACTTGTGCAATTCTTTTCGGATTTCTACAACACCCACAGGCTTTTTTTAAATATCTTTTTTTTTATAGATGACGACACGTGGTTCAGTTCGGAAGACAACCACAAGCGTAATGGTTGTATGATAGTATAAGCAAAGAAGACGCTAAGAGGAAAAATCCAGGTAAAAGATGTGAAAATGGAATAATGTGGTGTTGCCAATTGTAAAAATATATCCTTCATGTTATAAATAATCTTGTATATGTATTATAATTACAGTTGATAATGGCTATGGCCGAAACGTTCTGAGAATAAATACATTGAGACAACTTTTCTGTGGTTTTATTCACACTATATTAATTATATAGAGTTGTTGTACATTTAATATTAGTAATATCTTTCTTTTTTTAAAAAAAAACGTTTTCTGCCCATTGCGCCCAGAAAGAAAATCTTTTATATTTCACGAAAAAAAAGTCATTCTGATAGTATTATTTATTGCTATTCTGCAGATTCTTAATACTTTCTTTTACAAAGCACAAACTTATACCAGAAATGTATTAGGATTGAAAATTCCTCCGCCCACTGCTGCATGCCTCACAGCGTATTTTATTCTTCAAAGATCAAAAAGAGGCACTGGGGGATGGATGTCGGGACTTGAGACTCTATTTCCTTTAATAAAGTACTTTTACTGTGATATGCACATTTGATATCGTTGAATATGAAGCGGAAAAAAATGCCCAACAGTGGTAATAATAAATACAATACGACTGGGGAAAAAAACCCGCAGTATATGTTACAGAATATTCATTAACTGATAATGCAGATAATTTAATATTAAAACCCAACGCTACAAATTCTTCTACTAATGCCATAATTTCTCAATTTAGCAGTTTCGATCCAGGTTCGCATAGATCGAGTCAACTTTCATCAGCACTAAAGGCAAAATAGGAGTAATAATAAAAACAAGTACAGTGATAGCGCAAATGAAAGTAATTACTTGAATTGATAAACAAATTAGACTAAAATTTTTTTCCTCTGTGAATAATTGTTTTAAAATTTATTTACAATACATTTTTTTATCCTTACCGGTGGTGTTTAGTCTATTTGTAACAAAATAAATGCATTCACTGATTCTCTACATGTCTCTGAAAAAGTTAATTGCTGCTAGCTTCTTATTTTTTTTAATAAGTTCTGTCCCACGGGGAAGGAAAAAAAACATTTTCCA
Source organism: Eucriotettix oculatus (assembly GCA_034510155.1). Classification (NCBI taxonomy): domain Eukaryota; kingdom Metazoa; phylum Arthropoda; class Insecta; order Orthoptera; family Tetrigidae; genus Eucriotettix; species Eucriotettix oculatus. Next base: position 69,268,708 of record CM067381.1, on the reverse strand, counting down.
CAACCAGAACTTCTCGCTTAGACGCCGGATGATCGTAATTATAATGAAGTTATTTTATTGCGAAGCAAATTAGCTTCAAATTATTTTCTTAGAATAGAGAAGAATAACGACAAGTATGTGTAAATGAAGTGAATATTTTAATTTTGCTTTCTTGAGGAACTTATTTCTTGTTTGTGTGTATGATAGGTTTCTTCATTCATGTTTTTTATTTAGTAAATAAGATACAATAAATTGACAAAAGAGCCATACATATTTTTTTAAAATTAAATTTAAGATGTATCGTACCCAACTTTCGGGACCTATTCAGTTCTTTAATTAAAACCTTAACAGAAATTTTGTATTATTAGAACATTCAGGAGAGTCTTATTTTTAATTAAAATTATTCTATTTCTGACCATTTTGGCCATTTATTGAATTTTATTTATAATATTAAGTCAAATTTTTGTATTTTATGGATATTGTTTGTGTCACAATCAATTGCATGATAAATAAATTTATTCATTCAATATGTAAGTGGAAAAGGTTTAATTATTCCGCTCCTCTGCTACAGCGATGTAGGTATGATTTTAGTTGCTTTGTAAAATGTTAATTTTGTTCGGGCTTTTTTTGTATAGTCTACTAATGTAGCAATTCTTAGCTTTTTTGACATTGGTAAAGTCTTTAAAATTCATATTTAAGGTAAACTATGTACAACCTAATTAATAATTGAATATGTAAATAGACTATGAAAATAAAAAGGAGGATTTATTCTTCTTCATGTATTTAAAGCATATAAATCATAAATTGAACCCCACAATTTAATACCATGAATCCAACAGCTGACAATATAAAACTTTTACTATGCTAAAATAGGAACATGCACGTAAATCTGATTCTGGCTGATTTTCAGCGCTTGACGACCGTCAATTGTTCAGATGTGGTCTGTAAGTGAAGACGTAACGCAGATTTAATCTTCCAGACAAATATCTGCGCTCCAATCCGGCGATTGGTCGGCCGATCAGATCTGCCGATGATATCTGCTCGTGTGTGGTCATCCATTCTATTGCAAAAGCTCTTTCTGAAAATCTCACAAAGAGAAGGGGTTTCCTAATTCTCCCTTCAGCCGCTAATTGGTTGTATAATGAAAATGAAGTGTATCAGTTGACAAGAAAATGACAATTTAAAAAGTACTGTAATAACCCTGACAATCCTCAAGTAAAACATAGTTCCATTCTAACATTATGCTTGATATCAGCTAAATGAACGGTAATGTGAAAATAAATTGGGAACCCCTTGATTGGGATTGTTATCGTAAAGTTATCTTGATGATTCTTGATTTCTGTCAATGGACGTTTCACCTTTTACCACTACCACCATCTGAGATATTCAAGTAGGAATTGCTGACCCTCTATAATTTTAAACTCCGATGACATAAAACATGATGCCATTCGACGTTTTCTGTGGTATTTCATTTAATAAGTTCGTGGTCTCTGAAGTATGAATCTCCATTTTTCCTCTCTCTCTCCTCATTCAATGGTTTCGTATTATGCGGAAGATGAGGCGGAGGGTATTGTTATTTGTGTGTAGGACTAATTTGTATGGAATGTGCTTGCGGTCGTGTATTGACGTCTACTGTGTGTGTGTGACTGTGTGATACGAGAATGCGATTGATCGTAGCTGCCAAATCCGGAGGGGAAAAAAAGGGGTAGGGATTGGGGGGAGGGTGTGTGTGTGAGGCGCTCGACTTGACGTCGACATGTTCATTTACTTGTCATTTTAATCTGATCTCATCAATATTAAACGCGATGCATTACAAAAAAAAAACTTTCCATCTCACGTGAACGTAAATTTTACTCGTGAAGAACAAATACAAAAAGAGTCACTTGTATGTAAGCGATGGGAAAGCAATAGGTTCCGTGTGCGCATCGACAGAAAAAGACTGAGAGCGAATACGGGACAAAAGGCTCGATAAATAAATATTCAGAAGCGAATAACAGCATTCGTGTTCCACCGCGGATATGTTATTGAAGACCAAAATTGCATTATTAAAGCCATTTCATAATTCAAATTCTATCGAGATTCATCTAAATCATAGGGGGTAAAGATTTTATTTTGCATCTATATTGTAGAAGTGACGCCTAAAATTAATTCTCTGGTCTTAATAATTAATGTTGACACTTGTATATCGTCGCCAAAATGTATGTTCGCGCAAAACTTCCGAATGACTGCACCAAATTGCATTTTTTTGTTGTGTTTGTTATTGACGGGACAAGTTTTCTTTTCTGTATATAAACTGTTCAGAATTTTAAACCATATAATTCTGTCTTCACTACGGTAATATTGCGAAGTAAAAGGTTTCTCTTTTCGAATATACGTTGGCTTGTAATGTCCTATTAATCTTAATCGTTTAAAATATTATTATTATTTCACTTCGTACACTTCCAAATTTTATATCATATAACAGAGATTTGAAGAGCTTTTAAATTAAACCAAATTATAGTTTAGTTCATTTTAGAAGTAAAAATACAATAATGGAATAAAGTCGACAAGGCCCAGGACTCGAACCCTGGGACCGGAAAGAAAGTCGACTGGACCCAGGATCCTGTCGACTTTTTTTTCCATTCTTGACTTTTTTAATTCAGATATACGCTATATACCTTGAATGAAGCATTTCAACTTCCTTTGAATTGAATTCCATGCATCTTCCATTCTTCACTGATTTCCTAAAAATTAGGTTGTGAAGAATGTGATTAGTAAACTGTAGGTGACCCTTACTTAGGTTTAGACTAGTGAATCGTTCCTTCGGACGTCGAATCGGACTAGTTCAGTGCTAGAGCAACCACCCGGAAATCGGGAGTACCTGGGTTCGACTCTAGGGTCCGGTCAAGATTTTTCCATCCCTTGACTTCTTTCTACTTTTAGCTATACGCTCTATACCTGAGCTTAAATAGAAGCATTTCTTCTTGCGTTGAATTGAGTATAGTTATTATATGAGCTGAGAAAATTGAGTTTTCAGTAAGTTCGCACACCCGAAATTTTGCCAATTTTTGACTGCAATTAAATTTATCACCTTAGGTCTTTTCAGTCACCAAATTAAACAACACTTGTACTAGTTTTAAATCTCTTATTCAGCTCTTAAAAATTGGAGTTGGGTCTTAGAGTTGAATTTGGTGCCTAATAAAAGCCGGGGTATTATAATTTTAATAAATTTATAGCAAATCGTTTTACATAGAATTTTTAATATATAAATGACGCCCTACACGAAAAAATTACGAAATGAATACAAATGACTCTATGTCTAGAATCAAACTTATAAAAGTTTAAACAAATTACATAAAGTGAATGTGAAAAGGGAACTCGATTTGAAATGGTTTTTTCATGAAATGGTAATTAAGACTCAAGTCTTAACCTTCCGTTAGACGCACCTCATATTGTAACGCGGTTAGACGTAGGTCATAGGTCCCCCGGGCCTAACGCGCCTAACCGAGGGTTAATATTTTGCACAAATTGAGCATCACTATATCTCACAGGGATTTTTAATAATTTAATTTAAAACAGGAAGTAAGATAAATAACTTTTTTTTAACAGATTAGTAATTATGTCAATAGAACAAGTTTTTTTTTCGGATTAACTTTTATAACGTCTATATTGAACTTGATATTATTCTTGAAAGCTACCTGAGGTAAATTTACATAAATTTGGCAATAGTTTTATCGGTGAGAGGATTCCCCCGTTGACATTTGACGGGAAGACAGCAGAAGTGGGGGAATTTGAAGGAAGGATGTGGAAGTAGCCCACGCAGGGGAAGTTTGGTTCGCGTGGACCAGTGCGAATTGTGAATATTTGAAGAGATGGCGCGAGTTCGTGTCCGTCTGGTCGCCTCCCACGCCAATCGCCGGCACAAACTCCACAAAGTAATTCTGTTCAATAATTTACCCGCTTTAGCGTCACGACGAAGAAATCAACTTTCCTCTAACGTCAATTTCGTTTTTCGTGCGAGTTGTCTCTCTCGCAAAAACACACACACACACAAGAAAACTTTTCCCCGTGGCTCGTGTACAGACTTTCAGAACTCGTCGTCCTAATTAAGCGAATACGCGGTTCATGGAGATACGCAACTGATTGGCAACGTGAATTCACAAAGCCATTAATAACATATTTTATGTAATATTTACTACTGAAAAAATATTTACAGAATCCTACTTTTGTTATACCCTCAGAATCCACCGCGTAAACGTGAAAAATTACTGAGGTATTTTTCTTTGCAAATTTATGGCTTAAGAACGGATTTTAAAATTTTTACATGACTGTGGGTTTATCTGGTAATGTGCGAATGATGGCAAATATGGTATTAACGAAAGCTGCTCAACTACTGGCTTTTATTTAAAGAAACAATAATATCTTTGTTCTGTGCAGTATTGTAATCTATATTGTAAGAATTATATTGATCGTCTTGAATTACCTATACCAGTAAATAAAATTAAAGTATCTGTCTGAGATTTCAAAATAAATTGCCAAAATTTAAGTGAAACTGGCCTTTTATACAATGCCTAATCATAAATGAACGGTTTTTAAAATGGGAATTTTAACTTCCGTTGACGTGTATGTTCAATGTCGTTATCTTGTAGGGTTCAGAATATATTAATATAAATATTTGCATAAAGCCTATTACTGATATCTAGCGGGTCATATACCTGTTTTGCCTCTACTGTTGTAAGAATATTTTATAGCTTCAGGTTTGATTTATTATTTATGCCAATCTCAACTGTCGATATAACTTTCTGATTACTATTGGTTGCTTGTAGCGTTGATTTTGGAAATGGTGAACTCTTAGGCAAAGAAATTTAGATGTGTATTATAGTTATATTTAAGAAGAATCTCTCCCTGCTGGGAAACAGATTAATTAGACTTAGATTCGCTGTTATTCCCACTATTCCTCGGTTAAATAAGTAACAAGAGTAAACAAGACAAAGCATAAAATAATTGAACACACGATACGCACACACTAAAACACACATTCAGCAGCACAAACACACGCATACACGATGTAAATGTCACTTCTTGGAGCTGGAATAAAGTAAGCGCCTCTACAGTAATTCAAAGATTAAGAAATTACGAAAAAGACAGAAATAAAGCGCTTAAAGGTAGAAGAGAGAGCTTGTACGAACGACGTTGTGCAGTAAGTCAACGACGTCTCAAGGAAATCACACAGTCATCGTGGGAACGGAGTGTTTAGTGGGAGAATCACACACTATCCAGTCGACCTCAGTAGTGCTTAGAGATTTCACTGCCTGCAAAAATAACTTTGGAGCTAGTAGATATTTTTAATAACGACAGATTGCGCACAGTAGTAATGACATTTTGTCATTTGCGAACTTAATTCATCAGGGAACGTGAAGAATCTGTCAGAGAAGTCGCTCATTAATAGAATATTCACAGATTCAGAAACTGCTAATTATTCCGGTTTGGTAAATAATTTTCTGGTCAAGAGCAAAGCTGAGCCATTTCTAGTCGCGTATTCATGAAATTCGCCATTCGCTTTGAAACAGATTCATGTTCAGTCTTCAATATTTAATATTTCTTCCGTGTATAGGCTTGAAAAATGACTTGTTTTTGGTTTCAGACAATATCCCAAGTGGTCAATACTGCCAAATTACTGAACGGAGTACCATACGGAAGATAATTATATCGCGCTTTTAATGAGCCCTTGATGAATACATCTCTTACGTCACAGAAAATAAGTTTACTTTTCAACGACAACGGGAAGTATAACTTATATTTACGATAGTCTTAAAGACCATGACGGAATTAATATCGCCTAAGAGTTTATACGTAATCCTGTACCAGTTTTTAAACTACTATTAACTAGGAATGAATTATATATTAAAATGATATTTCTTCGATAAATGTTTGCTAAGAGTGTGAAGGACGATTGCGATGCTTAAGATTGGTGGCAGATTTTCGTATTGTTGTGTAAACACATGTTGGCAATTAATTCCGATGATATCCTCACGTTGGTTCAGCCTTGAATATCTCTTAGGCAAACAAAGTCACCCTCAGTTATTAATTAAATTAATGCATGCTTGCCATACGTTGTCGAGTAGCAAAATAAACACTTGTTAGGGAGGGACGTTATTTGGGTATTGTCTCTGGCAGTCAAAGATGCAGCGAATGGGAGAATAATCTGAGCCAAGAAACCAGAGGGGGAAAACATATCAGTAAATTTATGACGGAAAAAGTCGAATTTCAAAGGAAATCAGAGAAGACATAAGGTACAAATAATGTTGTTTTGAGCTTGTTGAAAAATATTAATCTGTTTATTGGAGAGGCTTATGATTATTTCACAATAGTACACGTGTGGAGAGTGGTATTTTTATTTCTGTACCGACCTGGCGGACGTCAGACGACTGTCAGACTGTCAACATGGCTGACACCCTTCAAACTGAAGAAGCACGCGGTTATTCACTAACGCTTTCTTGTAATTTTTCGGAAACTGGGAACTAATGGGCCTGTCTCCGTATTAAAACTTTATTCCGGTATTTATCTGAAAGATTTATTGGAAACCAAGAAATGGAATGACATCGATCACAATCCACCGGATTACAATTCCCGAGACTTCCAGCAGCGTCAACACGTTGAGTAAACCATTGGAAACTGACAAAAACGCTACCGAAAAAGTCCTGGAACATGTCAGTAAAATAAAGTTGAAACATACCCGGATCTTATCCGTCAAAATCACATTCTAAATGCTTCACCTTGCGAGTGTATGCACAGTTTCCAGGCATGATTGCACCAACTGAAAGCTCCCTAAAATACACGAGTGCGTTTAGTGCCTGCGGCGATTAAGCTTGAATGAATGAATTATCGATTGAGTTACACTCGGTGGCAGTTACAAACAATAACCATAAAGTAACAAAGATACACGCGAAGGTACTGAATAAAATCCTGAAAAATAAAATTAAAATATCCAGTGTATAGTTAGTATTTTTTTGTTATCGCTAACCAGGTTCACTTCACTAACAAGTAACATTTTCCTTAATCTTTCCTGTAAAATTTATCAGTTACGACGAAACATTTCATAAACTTCTGCAGGTAGATTGTTACAATTCCTTTAAGTCCCGTTTCAAAAGACATCGGTTTTAAAGTTGTTCTACCAATCTTGATATCATCCAAGGATTTAAAAATAGCCCTTAGGCGTAAATTTTACCGATGTTTTTCTAAAATTTCGCAACCGAAGTTAATCATTTCAGTGACCTAGGCACCGCTTATTTCGGAAATGATATTTTGTGAATGGACCCCATCGTGTCCAGAACTGCGTCAAATATTCAAGTTGGTTTTTATCCTCGGTAGTAGGAAAAAGTCACATGTGATGAGCTCTGTTGAGTTCAGCCGATGAAGAACAGCTTCCAATTTATTATCGTCAGAAAGTGATGGATAATGAATATATTAGCAATCAGTCTGATATGTATTTGGTTCCCACCAGGCATTTTTTCTCAAAGCCCCTCAAGAACTGAGGAGATACTCAACTCTTCAGTCTAAATATTGTTGATGCGGCGGGGAATCGTCATATATTGCCAGGTTTTATACGGTTCTGAACGGTGATCGTCATAAAAACCATATTCCTTAGCTCTACAGTCCACTGATGGTCTTACCCAACAGGGGTGACTGCGGACTGTCATCGTACATCCGAATTTGGAGTGATCCGTGGTCAGCGTATCGATTCTCCAGCACTCTTAATCACAGTTTGCGTGACCATGACGGCACAAACATCCAAGGATTCGAACCCGGGACCTCTGTGTGGTGTGAGGCAATGACGCTAGCCACTAGATCACAGGACTACGAGAAATGATATTCCACCATCTTTGAAACCTGTAAAACACGTCGTCACTTCTTTGTATCATAAAGCAACGCCTCCAACATTTGATGTGTGCTTCCAGCGATTTCCCAAACTAAATTTCATGCAGACATGTTGCTCTCTGTAATTCGACTTCTCCAAGTAACAAAGAGAAATTCTCATAAAAATGAAAGGTGACCAATTAACTTTAATTCCATTGAGATAATGAATCGCAAAGAGACGTAGGCGTATCACCCGGAGGCGTTTCGTCGTACCGCAGAAATTTAGGGTAGAATTTACCCGGGGTCAAAGACCTTGGGCATATGGCAAGAGTTGTTCGCTGATCCCATTGGATCAGTCGGCCAACTGCCTCCTGAAATTGGTGGAGACACGGAGAAGGGAATGCTGCGTCCCCACAGCAAACTCGTCTCCCGTCATTCGGAAGGGCGTGAGAATAGTACCCAATGCCCGACCTACCTGATGCAGGTTTTCTAGGGTTTTCCCTGCATCTCTTTAGGTGAAACACCGGGTAGGATCCTTAAACCATAGCCCAGGGGGCCCTAGTTAACTAACCCTTGGCTACCTTGCTCTACCTTCCGCATACCCCCTTTTCAATTCCCTTCCTATGCTATTAAAGGGGAGTTGCCTGTTTCAGGATCACCCTCATGTAGCCTGTTAAGCAAAAAAAGGGGAAGCTTTTCTAAAGCAGGTGTTTTTTTCCAGAATGATGACGAGGCTTACCTTTCACGGATGACACGTTTTATGTTGTTTTTTTTTCAAGATTCTAACATGCTGAAGATCTCGGTCTCTTTTCGAAGGTGTATGTTCCGCGGTAGAGACCTTGGGCAATACGGAAAGAGTGTCCACTGATCCTTTGGATCAGTCGGTCAGCTACTTCCTAAAACGTATGGACGCTGCGACCCTATACCAAACTCCTCTCCCGTTAGATAAGTACCCTATAGCACGACCAACCCAATGCAGGTTTTCGAGGGTCTGCCCTGCATCCATCTCTTTTTTAGTGAATACCACCGGGTAGGGGGTCCTTAAACTATAGCCCAGGGGACCTAGTCAATCCTTGACTGGCCTTCGTCTTCATTCCGCATCCGCCCATTTTTCAAATTCCCATTCTATAGCACTTAAATGGGAGTTGCCTGTTGTAGGATCACTCTCATGTAGCCTGTTATCCCAAGAAATTTGGTAGTGGCTCGTATTTATAACACCATTTAATTTAATTAATAAAAACCATAGAAAGCGTCCCAAGACTTACATTTGATGAAGAAAGCATACTTATTTTCTGATTTGGCTTACAAAGCAAATGATTCAATTCCATACAGATAGGCGATTGTACAAGAAAAGTTATGACACAAATTTCGGTAATTTTTTCCTTCAAAACGTAACAAACTCCGACTGTTGCCATGGCACTGATGCCAAATATTTCTCCTGCAAGTTGAACTTGATAGAAGTCTCCTTCCTTCAGAGTAAGACAATAAAGTAAGCTGAAGTTTATTTCATATGCAGGCACGGGCAACTCGTATGGTTTCAGGGAAGACATATGAAAACACGAGAAGAAGGTTAAGGCTAATGAAAGGTACTTGATACGTTTTCCAAACATTTGGCAAAGACAAAATTCTTTACGCCGAGCTGCTTAACTCTAATGTACCGTACCACACAGTCTGATTTAAAACTCTAAGAAGGTTACTTTTAAATTGGAGAAATTTAAATCGAAATGGAGTGCTATATTTACTGAATAAAGGGTTTAAAAACAGTGAAATAGAAAATAGACAAAATAGGATAATTGAAAAAATATGACGAGACCGTATTTTCATAAGGGAATAATCAGAAAATTTCGTAATATTTCGAAATAGTCGTGATGTAGAATAAATTCCAAACATCTTTCACCTCCAAATTAGAAAATTGAATAAATGAGTTTTTTTTTAAAAACTTTCAATGTTAAATTGTAGATAACTCTGTGGGCATTTGCGAAATTTTTGAAGATCCTTCACTAATTACATCTAGGAATTTAATCAATTTTTATGCGTATTTCAGGAACGATTCCTGGAATGAAACAAAGAGACTCTGCGTCCTAAACCAATTTGCAAAGCTCAATTGTACGAAAGAAAAAATAAATCAAGAGTTTTGTATACACACTAATACGATTGTTGAATTTTGTCGATGAGGACTAGAAAGGATTCCATTTGCAAAGAACAGAAAAATGAAATATTGACAATCGTAATAACGCAGAAATATATTACACTTGCTGGGTGCCCGGCGATGCCCAAAAATCCTTTATAATAGCCCACTTCAGTATTTAATTTAATAGTAACCTCTTTGTCAATACGTGATTAAAGCATCATCGAGAGCATCACATAATTGAAAATTCACCTTTTTATGCCCCTTATTTTAATAGTTGAACATCACCATAATCACCGTGATGACGACTCAGTATCTTAATCCAGTCAAGAAATCGACTGGTACCTTAAATAATCAAAATAATATTTTATTTGGGTAACAGGCTACATGAGGGTGATCCTGAAACAGGCAACTCCCCTTTAATAGCATAGGAAGGGAATTGAAAAGGGGGCATGAGGAAGGTAGAGCAAGGTAGCCAAGGGTTAACTAGGGCCCCCAGGCTATGGTTTAAGGATCCTACCCGGTGTTGTTTCACCTAAAGAGATGCAGGGAAAACCCTAGAAAACCTGCATCAGGTAGGTCGGGCTTTGGTAACTATTCTCACGCCCTTCCGAATGACGGGAGACGAGTCTGCTGTGGGGTCACAGCATTCCCTTCTCCGTGTCTTCACCAATTTCAGAAGGCAGTTGGTCGACTGATCCAATGGGATTAGTGGACAACTCTTGCCATATGCCCAAGGTCTTTGACCCCAGTACATATACCTCCTCAAATAGGTGAAGGTGTCTCGGCATATGAGAACTTTGATAAAAAGTTTTTTAAAAGTTACTTAATCAAAATAACTTTTAAAAATGTAAAATACCAACAACACCGAGAGAGACGCTATAAATATCACAAATATCTGCCGTTTATGTACGTAAGTCTTTACATATTCCTGGTTCGCAAGGAACACGAGTACAAAATTAGATCAAACTGCTCCACGTGTTTGAGGCACATAAATACACAAAAATACGCAGAAACCGTCAATTATAAAAAATATTTGAGCCACACCTTCGGTCTGATCACCATGAAATAATGTGTATCGATACACATACATACTTACGAAAAATAAAATTGTGTGTGAGCGGTCCTGTTATTTATATAATAAGTGTAAAATAATACTTCTAAAACGTCATGTATATTTATAAACATATTAAAAAGTGTCATTATCGATTATTATATTGCTGTTAAGTGTAAAATAATAGCTTATTTAAGTAATGCTACCTTAAAAATGTTTTTCGTGAACGTATCACCGGATAAGCGACTTATATTACAAAAAAAATCCGCTTTAGACGCCAGAGTCTCAATCCACAATCATTCGCACTGCAAATTTATTAACTAATTAAAAGTATAACTACTTAAATAAAATGATAGTTAAATTTAAGCATTATTTCACGGTATAAAGCAGTTGAGAGAAGTCGGTTTGAGAGGCTACGTGAGGTCATAATCTATCCTGTTGCAAGTTATAGCTTTAGGGTAGAACTTTTCTTGGCTAAAAAAAGAGGGAAGGAAAGTATCTTTGAAAGATCGACAAAAACCTTGTCTGGGCTGAGTACTACAGTACACCAAAATTGCATAGCAATCAGATGAATGGTACAGGAACGCATAAGGGACAAACACAAATGTGATAATTCATGTGGGACGTTTCTTCGCCTGAAAGCAGGAAAGGAAGGAAACTAAATATAAATCTTCAAAATATCATTTCTAAACATTTCTAAACCTCTCGGTAATCCAACAAATGATATAGGAACTACTAAGGGCAAAGCTATAACTCGCAGTCTGTTTAAACAGGCCTGGAATGCGCCGCTTACATGCCCTTTTATTTATATAGATAATTAATAACAAAGTACAAGAATAATTAAAACTTGTAAATCACTCCCGTATACAAATAATATTAAATCAACGTCGGTACAGAAAAATTAATTTCTGTCAATTTGTTGCACATGATTGAAATACACACAAATCATATTCATTTTGTACCGCAAAAACGGTAACTATTTATACTCTTTGAGAAACGTATTTAGAGAAGCTTATTCTCATGATAATCCTTTCATGATATGAAAATTTCTTCTCAGGTTACTGAAAGGCAAACCAAATTAGTTGAAACGGGTGGGCGGCAAACAACCTCAAAGCTCAACTTGTTCAATTTTGCCCTTTGGAATGGCAAATGTGTGTGTGTGCTGGCCTGGTCTGGTTGAAGTACACTTGTTTGCTCGCTAATCTCAGTCGCTTCTGCTTCAACTCACTACGCAATCACGACGTTGTGTGTAAATTACAGTAAATAGTCAATCATGACGTTGCGAGGTCCAGAAAACAAATCTATAGTTTATCCCGCCGGCAAAAAACGGTTTCCGCACTTCTTACTTTTCCGGTCCACTGTTTTGGCTTCCAAATGTAATTGTTTACCCAACGTTTCGTCCACAACCACAAAATTACGAAATGATTTCTTTGGAATCCTTGGAACGTTTCCAAATACGAATCTGAAACTTCGTCCCTCGATAATTTAATTAGTGAAACAAACAAACGCGACTCTAATCGTTGACTGCGCTTTTTATATGCTTAATTACAAGAGAAACTAATGACTAAACTGCATAAATTTAACACAGCTTTGAAAACGCAGCCGATCTGCTTGCTGTAACAAGTAAACGCGTTGACAAATATATTCTGGAATCGGAAACTGAATGTAATCTATAACTATACCCATAAAAGAAGTAAATAAGATTGACGAAATAGAAGAAAATTCTATTAAAACAGTTTTAAAACAACTTTTTTTATTGTTTACAACAGCGTCCCTAAAATAATCCTCCAAACATTATCTTTTAATATTTCGTCACTTTTTATAGAATCTGCTAATATCGGCCGTTTCGGTTTAGGATACGATTGTATTTATAGAAAGATTAAATTTCGACATTCATTCTGTAAAAAATATCGATTTTTCAGTTTTAGATTAAGTTCCAAAGTATTGATTTTTAATTTCCTTATATAATTTACGTTATTTTTTTAAACATAACCTTCTAGTTTTTTATAAAAATATTATTATAATATAAAATTAATAATACTTATTAATTAAATGTATACTAATTATGACTATAATAATGTCAACAAAAACCATATATCATTCGCTTAAGTACAGAGAATTATTGGGTATATTTAGTTATATTAAGCGTTCCGAATGGGGTTGAATTTATACACAAACAACATTAGAGAAACAGTATTAAATTAAATGGCTTTTATTCAACGAAAATATCATTAGTTTATGCATAGTTTAAAATTTTCCTCCACAGCGTTATTTTCGGTTCGCAAGGAACATGTGTTCAAAATTTGATAAAAAAAAATTCATGTTTAAATTCGTAATTGTAACATATACACAAGTCAATTTTCATTTATAAGACAGATAATTTTGACGGACATTTTGTCCCCAATTATCTACCTCATAGAAGAAATGTTGCCGACGATTGTGTACCGAGTACAAAACATGAATTTTGACATCCTTTTAACGCATAAATGGTGTAATTTTATTTATAATAGAAAAAGATAATTCAACACTCTCTTCGATTAGTTTCTCGTGAAATTATATGTAAAGTTAACGAACATATAATTTATATTATTCCAAACCTATGTTTTATAAGTTACATAGTCCTCACATTAGGCTCCAAATATAAAGGAGAACAGAGGCTGATTACAGTCAATTTAATTTAAAAGATTAAAACAGATTAATATGTACGACTAATGTTATGGAACTAATATATTACAATGTTTCTTTTATTAAGCTTTTTATTTTGTCTCGTAGAATAAAATTTAATCGATAGAAGGTTATTTAAAGACTAACATGTGTCTGTATATCATCTAACTATGGCTACTTCGTCGTGTAACTGAAAATAAATTTAAATTTTCATTTTGCTCCCAAAATTCTAGGAGACGTAGTTTTTATATATGAAACTTAATTGCATGGAAATGTTTGAAAATTTATTTGTTAAATTGTAAATAGTATTTTTTTTGGTTATTCCGAAAAAAACTACGCTTGAAATTAGGATGGAAGCTGGAATTTGAATGACGTAGTTTAGTTACCGAAACTTAAAAGATGGATATAAGCTTAATTACTTATGAGCTGAGGCAATTTATCATGCGTTTAACAGACACCAACCTAAGAGATTTATTATTCGGCGAGATTAAAACCCGTCGATTCGATTTCGCTTAAGACGCCGCGAAGAATCATTTGGAAAAACCAGATTAATCTTGTAACAACCACTGTAGCAGCAGCAGGAAGAGTCAATAAAGGTCTGAGTGCGTTTGATTTTGTATTTGCAATGCCTGGTGGGCGGACATTCAAATGAGGTTAATTGTGCTGTGTTATGGGGCTGTATTGCATTGCCGTTTGTGATTCAATTAAAGACCCCTGCCTGTGACGCTGGTCGGAATGCCCGAGATAAGCCAAGAGTCCTGCTTTGAACCATTGTCCGGTGCACAATGTGTAAATGCACAGCAATATTCACGGTCGTCAGACCAGTGGTCGTGGTCTGTGGACGACGTCGACCACAGACCACCCCACACCACCCTCCAAATTTCATCCTTGTTGCTACTAGAATCTACTACTGGAATGATTCTATTTGTAAGCCAAGAAATAAGGAACTATGATAGAAAAACCATGACGGGCGAATCCAAAGAATTTCTCGAGAAAATAATCACGCTAACTTGAGCTGGACAACTGTCAAGTCCACAAGAAGAAGTCTGGGACGATTTAGAAATGAGGTGATTATAAATAATTTACAAGGAAAGATGGACAACTACTAATCATTAAAGTGCCACTGACTGGAAGAAAAAATTTCTGCAATTCTGACAGGAATACGACTAAAGTTAGTTGCCATGAGCTGTGTTTCATTTCCGATTGTGAACCAATTAAAGATCCCAATGGCGCTGTTCGGAATGCGGGC